>WOXC01003713.1:0-248569 GCA_011680675.1 Gymnobelideus leadbeateri
AAAAACATTTGAAGAATGAAGTGTAATTTAATAAGGATTATTGATGTCATAGGGGTCATTTGGGGAATTGTCACCTTTTAAGTGAAAGGTGAGGTGCCGAGAGCTAGGAGGCTTTGATTTAAAGCCATTAAAAGAGTTGATGCTATAGGAAACAGGAGGCTGAGCCTGAAGATGGATGCACTTGGCAAGTGAAGGGAGTTGGGAAAAGTTTGTTACAGTGGTTAAAGAGACCAATGGCAAGATTAGTCACCTAACAGAAGGTTTCAGCTACGTGGTGCTATGAGATTCTTGATGGGCTGAATGAAAACTGCTGCTTTGGCTGTTGCCCTTCAGGGCTACCTGACATCTGAAAGAAATGAAACTTCTCTGAAGTGTATGGCGTCCTTTTATGCCTCTTCTGGGTCAAGATGGAAAAGCTGAAAGGGAAAAGATAGGTACTTTACCTGCTTTATAAGAGAAGCTGACTAGGCTGTTTGGTTTGTGTCCAGAGAATCAACGTGTGTGTGTGTGTGTGTGTGTGTGTGTGTGTGTGTGTGTGTGTGTGTGTGTGTGTGTGTGTGTGTGTGTGTGTGTATGTATGAGAGAGAGAGAGAGAGAGAGATTGAGCTCTGTTCTCATGCAACATCTGGGTGAGTGAATAAACTGTATGGGTTGGTCTGTATAGCCCAGAAAGAGACTGCCAGAGGAACCTGGAAGTGCTTTGGCTGAAAGGGAATAACAATTCATATTATGTGGTAACATTTTCTAAATGTCCTTTTTGGAGTGGTAAGTTGAAAGAGCTTGTAAACGCTGCATTCACATATAGAAGACAGGAGGATTTGTCGAGCTAGAGAGCTGTGAGGACCTCCATATAAAAAGTTGGCAAAGAAACCATTTCATGTGTTGCAGATGTTTCTCAATGGGCTAATGACATAAAATCCTATACTCCAAAGTTATGAATTATCCCCAGCACATGGATTTCCCTCCCTCATGTACTTCCCTGGTAGGTTTCTATATGTGTGTGCCCCACTCTTCTTTATATATATTGACTGCATAGATGAGAGAATATGACCTAGGTTATATGTGGATTGGAATGCATTTTATTATTAATGCATTTGCTTTACTATATCTAGGTTATTATTTCTTTTGTCTTACTACTAAGTAAATTGTTATATTCAAGACCTAAAAGTATCATGAGTGCAGGGGTGTGTGTGTGTGTGTGTGTGTGTGTGTGTGTGTGTGTGTGTGTGTGTGTGCATAAATGTAACACTTAGTGCTTGGTTTTTTGATACTCCCTGTTACCTGGCATGGTGTATTAAATTTTTAATAACTGTGTAAATAGAAATGTATTAGTGGCGGCTCAAAATCTATAGTGGTGAATAGGAGGGAGTTTATTTTCCTTCAACCTGGCTATTTCTAGTATCATGAGAGACCTGAATTATAACCATGTGATGGTGGTCTGTTTTTGAAATCTGCAACTCCCAATATGAGAGCAAGTTGAAATGAAAATGAGTAGGTGCTTACATGCTATGTGTGTGGGAAAATATTGGGTTACATCGTAGGAGTGACCACACCACATACCCGTGAATTAGAAAGTTATATTGTTAAGTTAAATGCATTAATTTAATTAAGTTGAATGCAATGTATCAGAGAATTGAAAAACAAAGTGTTTTGTAAAGTTTAAGGAAAAAGGTTACTGCCTACCAGGTAGACCAGGGAAGACTTTTGGAAGAAGTGATATTTTATTGGAACTTGAAAGGATGAGTGAGAATTCAGCTAGTGAATGTGGAGAGAAAGGGCACTCTAGGTACAAAAGAGTCTGAAAAGAGCAACAGGGAGTGTCCAGGAGGCAGAATATAAACCAGTTTGGTTACTATACAGAGTGCATTTAGATTAGTAATGTTAGTTGACTGAAAAGGTAGAATGTCCCAAGAATGAGGAGGCTCTTTAATGGCAGGCAATGGGGAGCCACTAAGGATTCTTGAACAGAGAAATGAAATGACCAGATCTATCTGTGAGAAAGATGATTCTGACCACAGCAAAAAGAATAGATTGGAGAGGATGAAAGGTTAGATGATCTATAAAGAAGCTATTGCAGTAATCTAAGGGGGATTGTGTTGAGGGCTTATAGTAGGGCAGTAATAGCAGGAGTAGAAAAGAAGGGATGGATGGAAGAGATATTAATTAATTAATGATTAAGAAATCATAATAAATAATTAATCAAAATTAATTATTATATAATTATAATAAATATATAAAATATGTATTTATATTATATATAATATATATAAAATATAAAATTAATAAATGATTGGATAGGAAATATGAGGGAGAGAAAAACAATGTGAAGGATGGAGGCATAAACAAACCCAAATTTGCAAACATGGCAAAGCAGGTAAGGGGTAGCTTCATAGACAGAAATAATGAAGTCAGAAGGAATAATTATATTTGGGAGAAGATAATGAACTCACTTTTAGGCCTGTTGAGTTTGAGATTCCAATAGAGTATTCGGATGGTGTCCTGTAAGATTAATAATAGTAACAGCTGACATTTCTGTACCGCTTTAAGGTTTACAAAGTCCTTTACAAATATTATCTCATTTTTATCTTTACACTAACCATAGGAGGTAAGTGCTATTATTATCATCATTTTACAGATGAGAAAACTGAGGCAGACGGATTATAAATGTTTTGTCCAGGGTCACATATCTGTAGACATCTGAAGATGAGGAGCAGTAGTCAAAAAGAGAGAATAGAGCTGAAGATATAGAACTGAAGTGATCTTCATGAATAGAGTAATGTAAGTTATTGGATGAATGAGATTGTCAAGGGAGAGAGTTTAGAGAGAATAAAAGGGCCAAGGACATCCCTTTGGGGAACACCCACTACTTCCTCTCATAAACTCTCTACTTAAACTAAACTGGACAACATGTTCCCAAAACATGCTTTTCCCTTCCAAATGATTTGGAGAAAACGAAACAGGCAATTCACTCTTAATGAGCAGCTTACATGAAATGAAAATATTTTATACCTGTCTTAAAACTTTTATCTGAAAACTTGCATCTCATGTTTTTTTGATAGAGAATGCTCTGACCTTCTAGATGAAAAAGCAGACATATAAAGTGTTGTAGCCCCTTTTCCAAAAGTGAGTCAGTAGTGGAGTTGCCAATGAAAGCTCCGTCTCCTGAGTCCTTGTCTGTTATTCTGTTCATTCATCATAAATTGCTGGTGTCTACCATCAGCCACAATGTAATTTCCCTTTTTGCTTTTTAACCTTTAGAGTGCCCCCATCATATGGCCCACACACTATGGAGCATTACAAAATCAGATTGTCAGAGCACACATTTTCGTCAATGAGTGTGATTCACCCCCTAGAAACAATGAATCAGCCAAAATTCAGACTTGAAAATGCCTTTTGTTTTCTAGATATGTTACTGTAGATTAAATGAAAACCCCCCCCCCCCCCGCTTCTCCACTTTTTTTCCCCATTTTCTTTTCTAATTGAAAATTTCTTGAGGGGAATAAGAACAGTGGAATGACACTATATTATTCAGAAGAAACTCTGAATACCTATTGCTTTTTCAGATTAAGAATATGCATGGAGATTAAGATTGACTTCCTATAAAACATCATTGAACATTTTTTAAAAATAAGAATGCTTTCATTCAATTTCTTGTGGCTTAATTGATGGAAAATCATATAACCTGTGAACACTGATTTTTTTTTTTTGCTTTATCAAATTATACAATAAAAAATCAGTGGTAAATTAAAAATAATAGTAAAAGTAACAATACTAAAAATTAAAAATAACAGTAGAATCTCTTTCATTTTTTATGATTGTACAAATATGTTTATACATATGTGACTAGACATGCTATATATTTTAGCTTAGTTTCAGTCTATGTGCCTACATTAATCCTGTTTCTTCTTTTCTTCCTATCCTTTGTGTTCTCTGATAGTTTTAACAAACAGAATGTTAGGAGCATTTAAAACTAAACCACATGTCAGAAATGATATTTAAAATACATTTGAGAGACTAGCTTTAAGATTATTTGAATTATCAAGCTTGCGATTTATTTTAATTAACAAGATATTAATTGACTTAGCCTTACCAAACACTCTTAGAAAAAACTCAAATTTTGCAAGGGTAGAAGAGAAAAATTTTATACCCTCCATTTCCCAGAAATGCCTTGGAAGGTTTCATAAATAAACTTGCTGCTTAGAAGTTTTTATGCTTCAAAGTTAAAATAAAAATATACTGATATTCACCAGTGGGTTTTTCAGTGTTGTTTTTTTTCCCCTTCTCTTAAATTCCTCTCACTTTTCTGCCTCCCCTCCCCCTCTCACCTAGGTAATCCTTATACTTCCTTCACATGGAGAGTATGAAAAATTGACAGTTGGGTCTTTGCAAAGAAGGTTTGAGACACTTGCCACCCAGGGTGTCAGTAAAGGCGAGTTACGCTTCCTGGAAGAACTTTGAATGAGATGTAAAGAGACCCTGGGAACTTGACCAGTCAAACTTAGAAGTATTTAGACAATGTAGTGGGAGGAAGTGGAGGCCGTGAGTCAGCATGAGTCATTCTGTCCCAACGAGAATGAAGGCTGACTGAGAGGTGTGTGTATCTTTTTTCGGTTTGGGTTTTTTTTTTCTTCGTCTTAATCTTTGGAACATCATTGGTGAATGGAGGAAAAAAATAAGTGATTTTGCTTATATGCTTGGTGCTTTTCAGGTATTAAGTTCTCACTTCAATGAAACTTTGCATGAATACATAAATGTGACTTTTATCCCCCTAGGCATCCTGTTCTCAAGGAGGTGGAGCCACCAGCTTCTCCCTGGTGAGTATGTTTCTAGCATTTTAATGATTTCTGCAGTTTGCCCGAGTGTCTGGGCTGGGTTGGAGGTGCTGCTGCACCCTGGACAGACTTTAAAGCTTTGATATTTTAGGAGAATATCAACTTCCCTTCCCTACTATCAATACATTCCGAATATTTGTCAAACTAGCTATTGGGACAATTTCTCAAGGAATCAATGGACAGAATTTAGGCTCTGGTGGTCTGTCATAGTGGGTTTGGTTAATTCACTAGCCCTTTATTTGGAACTAAACTGGCTAAGGACCTTTCACTTGGAAAGTTAAAGATTGAGCTTGATACGAAGTTTGGATTTATCTAGCAACAGAATATCCACGTTGGCTTTACTTCGGTTTTATGGGGCACTTAGGGAAGTTCAACACTGGACGATTTCTGTTCTTTGCTGTGCACTAAACTGAAATGATCAGAAAGTTTTCTTCAGTTTCATTAACTGAACCATGTTTCTGTTTGCTTTTCAAGTAGTGATACAAGCAGAGGAAAAGAATCTGGAGGAGGTAGGAGAAAAGGGAACCATGGCTATGCAATGTCATACAATTTAATCAACTTGAAATGAAAAATATTTTATGTGGATTTCTTGTGGGGTTGCTTTTTCTTAGCTTGTAACCATACTGATCAATCATGGTCTTTAAAGTACAACACAGGAAATTTTTTTTCAGGGCTGCTCTAGTTACTGTAAATGAAACGGTTAAATGTCACTACGTATCATATGATAAACATTTTGGGAAATTTGCTTTTGTTTAAAAAAAACACATACCAGCAAATAGGGCAAGATGGGCAGAGTGCTACAGTTTGTTTTTTTTTTTAGTAGAATCATTCGAGTGTGTGGGCTTTCTGGCTTAAAAATGAGTCAGCACCTTAGTTTTCAGTCTGATTGCTTCAGGAAGATTAAATCTATTAACACCCCCCCACACACACACACACTCCCCCAAGAAAAGAGCTCGATGGTTGAAGGTACTATGTGGAGTGTGGCACTATGTGGAGTGTGGCACCATTCCGGTGATCTCCGTTTCCAATGAACTCCGTGTGACTGGACTACTAGGCATTCTTGGCATTACCATACTTTGAGCAGATGAGTAGCTTGGTACTGGGGACTAAGAATGGTTCATATTATTGGGGTAGCTTTGTGGTCTTCATCAAATATAGCTTGTTTCTGCAGTCTTTCTTTCTCTGTAGGTATGGAAAGTGGTTGTTTTCAGCTTCCATCTTGGGAAGGAATGGCTTCAAAAAGAGAGGAGTTAAGTTTTTTCAGACCGTTATTCTAACCTTAATAGGAAGCAGATTCCCCAAAAGAACTGTCCTTCTGTCCAAATATCAAGGATACAGACCATGATATCAATTACAACCGGACCTTAAAGAGGTATTGCCTTATAGCACTTAAACCTGGAAGCAGGTGGGTTCAAGCTTGCTTGTTTTACATAGCCCACTGAGCTTAGAACCTAGTTGCTAGTTGTGTATATCAACTGAGTAGTTGAGTAATCTTTGGACCTTAGTTTTGTCATATGTAAAATGGGGATGATAAGTACATGATCACCTTATGATCCCTTAACTACCTGATGGGGTAGAGAAGTTATAGATAAATGAAATTAAATATTAATGTGAATGTACCTATAGCTACAGATCTCTATGTCTACCTATATATCTGAAGAACTGCTTTAGAGAAATATATTGTATAATTTCATTACAATATAGTAGTAATTGTGTCAAATCTTAAATCAGAGGAATGGAAAACTTTTATCTGACACTTCTGGAGGGCATTTACATGAGATTCAGAAACATTTGTTTGCTTGGCATGGTAAGGAAGGATGAGAAAGAGATTCCTCTACTGGGGCTCTTGGAAATGTCATCTCTCATAAATTAATGTTATTATTGTCTCTAGTAATAAGAGTAACTTATATTTGCATTGTGCATTACAACTGACAGAGTACTTTCCCATCTATTGTCTCATTTAATTGAAAGAAGAATTATTTGTTCAATCATGAAGGAAGTTCAGTTAGTGACTATTTTAATTGAATACATACTTAGAATATACTTTTCTTCAGCTTCTGGTTTGAAGCATGCACTTGTTTAAGAATGTTCTGTTGCGTAATTTTTCATCTCTCTAGTTTAGTGTTGCGGTGAGAGGTAACTTTTACGTGGGCAGTGATTATCCCTGAAACAAGTGTGTCTTTGCAGCAGTCAGAAGGATGATGTAGGCAAGTCTTTTATTTATGGTAATTTCTAGCCTTGGAATTTTGGTTCCAAGAATAGAAGAGAGATGCTTCCATGGCTTTCCAGGGAAAGGCCAATGGAGAGATAAATGGCAGGTTTTGTTTAGAATTTGAAGTCCTTGAGTGGATATTTTGGAAAGAAGAATCCAACATAGGAAATATGAACAACTTGTCCCTCATCTGTAAGCAAATTCTTCTGTGGCATAAGTTTCTCTCTCTCTCTCTCTCTCTCTCTCTCTCTCTCTCTCTCTCTCTCTCTCTCTCTCTCTCCCTCTCCCTCTCCCTCTCCCTCTCTCCCTCTCCTTCTCTCTCCTTCTCTCTCCTTCTCTGTCCCTCTCCCCCACTTTCCTCCCCTCCCTCTCCTCATCTCATTGTGTTTTTTGTTTATGTGGAGAGCCTCATGTTGTTTTGGATTGAGTGCTGGATTTGGAGGCAGGAGAAGCCTAAACTCCAATCCCACATTTGTGACCATGACTAAGTTTCCTCTGTAAAATGGGGATAAAAATATCCAGAATACCTGTCTCACCAAATTCTTGTGAAGGTCTGGTGAGATAATGCTTGGCAAACCTTAAGACATTTTATAATTATCGGATTAGAGTTGTCATTTTAAATTCAGGAAAAGATGTAAACCCTTTTCCCACAGGGTAAACACGGTAAAAAGAAATGAGTAGGCTCTAGTGGTTATTAGTACTTTGCTTGGGAATGTGCAAAGAAGATGTGAGTTCAAATCCCACGTAAGATACTACACACTAGCTGTGTGACCCTGGGCAAGCCCTTTAAACTCTGTCTACTCAGTTTTCTCAGGGTTGTTGTAAGGATCACATGAGATAATAATTGTAAAGTGTTTTGCAAACCATAGTGTGCTTTGTAAAAACTAGGTATTGCTATTAATCATTCATCCCCTCTATCATTCAATCTTTTGAAAGACCAGGATAAAACTGCTCACTATTTCCAGAGTTTGGGGAGTTCACAATGAGGTCCTATCTCTCAAGTGCTGTTAAATATCTTGGGAAAAGGCATCCTAAAGCGAGAAATGAGTTGAATTTGATTTTGTCCTCATTATCACATGTTATCCTATTGAACCAATGTTACTTTAAAAATGCTCGCCCTTTGCTATGGGTCCCAGTCTAATTCATTTTTGAATATTGGGAGGAAACTACAAATATTTGTACAAAATGAAGGCCAATTTTTGTAGCCCATGCCAGGAATTTAAAATATTTTCTATGGTTAGAACTTTTTGCTATTCAGTTTTAATAGTCATTTTTTTGTTCTCCCTTTCTTGGCAGTCAAACAAGCTAATGCATTCCTAGACTGCATAAAGAGAGGCATAGTTTCTGGAACTTGGTTGGTCATAATAACCCTATGCACAGAAATCTGCACTATCATATTCAATTCTTCATGCAACATTTCTAAAGGGCAGTGACCAACTGCAGAGTGTCTAGAGAAGAGCAACCAAGATGATGAAATGGACTGACACCCTGCTCCATAACAATTATTTGAAGGAACCCGGGATATTTTATATGGAAAAGGGAAGACTTAGGGGGAATGTGATAATTGTCTTCAAGTGTATTAAGGACTGTCAGATGGAAGAGGGATTAGCTTATTCTGCTTACCTCCAGAGGCTAGAACTAAGAGTAGCGGCCTAGGAATGGAAAAGATTTAGATTTACTGTTGTTTTTCAGTTTTTGTCCTGACTCTTTGTGGTGTTTTCTGTACAAAGATCCTGGAGTGGTTGGCCATTTCCTTCTCCAGTTCATTTTACAGATGAGGAAACTGAGGCAAACAGGGTTAAATGACTTGCCCAGGGTCACACAACTAGTCAGTGCCTGAATCCAAATTTGAATTTAGTAATGAGTCTTCTTGATTGTAAGCCCAGCGCTCTATCTACTGTGCCATTTTAATGTACAGTAAAACGATCTGATTTTTAGAGTTATTCACAGAGTAGAAGGAGTTGCTTTGGGAAGTAGTGGGTTTTAGTGCTTAGCTTAGTTTATAGTAAGTACCTAATAAGTATTAATTGACTGGAGTTAATATCCCCCCAGTAGAGTTCCTCCAGAAGTGGCTGGATATCTACTTGTCAGGGTTGTCATAGATAAAACTTTTAGTCAGGTATGAATTGCGCTGTGGGGTCATTGCCCTTCTATGATTCTGTGAACTTTCTCCCATCCAATTTTTCCCTTGCATTTAGTGCAATACCCCTCAGACCTGTTTGTAAGTCAAGGGAAAATGATCCAAATAGAGTTTTAGCCTAATTAATAGGCTACATTAGACCCAAAATAAGAGATGGGTTTTATTCAGTTAATTTAATATTAGTTTAGAAATCATCATAAGATTGTGTGTGTGGTGTGTTTTATACAGGATCCGTGATTTTATTGACATAGAGAATTCATGCTGATGACCTGCCCTCCCCCTAAAAAGTAGGCCATTGTTCTTCACTATAAAGTCTTAGTTGTCTAAGGCAACTAAGTTGTCTAACCTCTTAATAGGTTACATAACTTGCTTAGGGTCACATAGCCAGTATATGCCAGATGTATGTCTTGACACTGACTTACCCAGGATCACACAGCTAGTGGTAGAATAGGGAGGAAAATGAAGGTGGATCACTCCAAGATCTAGTTTCTTTTCTATAACTAGACACCACACTACCTTAAAGAGAGGAAAAACTATCGAATGATCTTTTACCCTTGAGAAGACTTTGAGCTCTGTAAAATGTTGCTTTACATAGAAAATCAATGAACAAAACAAGTTCTTAGGTGAAAAGTAGGAAGAGGGGTAGACAGACAGTGAACCCACTCTGTAAATATTTCCTGATGTGTGATGGTAAGAAATGAAAAGTCAGAAACTTGTCAGACTTTCCTCTGACATAACTTTATGGTAAAAAAAATTAACCTGAATCTTATAGCAAGGTTATTAAAAATCCAAGAGCAGACCCCTGAGTTATTGACCTACATTCTCCCTGACAGGCTCCTCCCTTGTGTGCAGAACAGTCAGGAGGTTAATCTGGTCCTCTTCAGGTGTAGCGAGGCTCATCTGGAATCCAGTAGAATGAATGACAACTTTCTCCCAAGGGAAATCCTAGACACCCTGAGAGAGTACTCGCTGATGGATCTGCCTGTAGCTACAGGTTGAGCTTCCTAGCTGGATTTCAGAAATGGATTGCCTTAATTTCATGGCAGTGAAGCACATTATGAAAGCAGCTACAGCTGGTAAGAATAATATGTGACAAATAGCACCATCGGGTTTTCCAAGGGCTTTATTTCAATTAAATTTAATTCATTAAATATTTATTAAGGACCTACTATGTGTCAGGTGCTACAAAAGAACCAAAATACAATTGCTGTAAGCAAATGAAAGGATTCAGAGGTAGCAGGTAAAATGGCATTTATTCAACTAAATTAGTATTACTTTGAGTCATTATATTGTCTGCTTTTTTTTCTTTATAATGGCTCTGTCATTTTTATTCAAGTAAGTAAGAGAAAAGTGAAAATAGTCCTTGCCCTCACAGAGCTTATGTTCTTTTAGAAGAATCAATATGTACAAAAGTGATACAAAATATGCACAAAGTGAAAACAAAATAATTTCCAGCAGTAGGGATTAATCATTAACCACTGGGGGATCCAGAAAGTCCTCTTGTAATAAGCTGAACCTTAAATAGAACTATGCATTCTAAGAAATGGAAATGAATAGGGAGAGCATTCCAGGTACAGGGTGAGGGGTGAGGGGGCAGACAATGTAAAGGCCCAGAAAGGAGGGATGAGATATTGTGTCCAAAGAATGCTAAGAAGGCCTGGATGGCTAAAATGTAGAATGTGTGAAGGTCAGAGCAATGTGAAATCAGTGCAGAAATATAATTGCAATCAGGCTATGAAAGGCTTTAAATGCCTCTCTATTTTCTCTTAGAATCCATAGGGGGACACTGGAGTTTCCAAAGTCGAAGAGTGACGCAGTTAGAATTGTTCTTAAGATAGATCATTTTGACCACAGGGTGGAAGATAATTTGGGGTGGGATAGAAGGGAGGTTATTTTGGAAAGGGGAGAAACTGGACAGTGAAACCAATTGGAAAGGCCCAGGTGAGAGGTATTGGAGGTGCTAAAAGAAGGTAATGGATGTGAGAGGTGTAATGGAGACAGAAATGACAAGGCTTTAAATTTGATTAGATGTGATAGACAGGGAAGAGTTGAAGATGACTTTGGGTTTCCAAACCTGGGTAACTGGAAGGATGGTTGTGTATTTAAAAGAAACAGGAAAATTAGGAAGGGAATTTAGAAGGAAGATAATGAGTTCCATTTTGAACATGGATGATGTTCAATGCCAATGGATCATCCAAATGGAGATGTCCTGTAGGCAACTGGTAATATGGGGTTTAGGAAAGAGATTATATTTGGGATATCTAGACTAGGAAACTTTTATGTAGAACATAATCTAATTTGAGTGCGGCACAGCAAGGTATGTTAATGCTTTTCTGATTTTATAGACTCAGAAATTAAGTCTGGGAAAAATCTAGTGGTTTGTAGTAGTCTTACAATTAGAATGTTTCAAGATCAAGGTATGAACCTAGGTTTCTCCTAATTCCATGTTCAGTGTTCAATGACACTTCTCGTCTAGTTTGCAAAAATCCAGTTTTCCAAAGGATGATTCAAATAAGGAGTGAGGGCTAAATCAGGGTTTGAAATTAACTATTTGAGATAAAAGGATTGATGTAGGAGACAAGCTCAGAGTTTTGCTTTTTCAGGTCACTGACTAGATACGTTCTGTGGCTTGTGACTTCTAGTCTTTGTTAATAATAGTAGAATCTTGGCATCTAGAATGGCAAGAGTCCTGAGAGACCAGAGTGTCCTTAATTTTACAGTGATAGGAACTGAGCTAGACAAATGAAGTGACTTTCTCAAGGTCACAAGGTGATAATAATAAGAGATGATGGGTCTTAACAAGCAAGTGTTGGCAGGCAAGTATGTAGCACATTGCCTGGAAGTCCAGTACCAGTAAGAATATGTGTGTTTAGTGATTTGTTTACAATACAATACTATGAGGTTACGTGGCACAGTATTTTGACATCAAAATTTCAATGCAGGAAAACCCCACAAATTTACAATAAATTATTAAATATAGTATGTGTCACTTTAAAATATGTATTTTATTTTATAATAATAATATTATTATTTTATATTAATAATATTATTTTATTAAATATTTTATATTTCTTGAAATGATGTAAATTAAAAAAAAAACACTGTTAAAGGGTTAAAGAAAGTAGCTTCCCAGGGGATGCTGAGTAATTTTTTTTTGAAAAGGGTGTAATAGGCCAAATAAGTTTGGGAACCTCTGAGTGAACAAAGTGGTAGATTTTGTGTTAGAAGACCTAAATTCAAATCCTACGTCAGACTCTCCCTTGTTGGGTGACCCTAGGGGAGTATTTTAATCTCTTTGTGCCTTGGTTTCCTCATCTGTAAAACAGGAGTGATGATAATAATAGCACCTAACTCTCAGAATTGTGAAGATCAAATGAGTTCATGTCTATAAAGTGCTTTGCATGCCTTAAAGCTATTATAATTACTGCTGCTTCCTAATCATTTGAAAGGCAGTATGACTTAACAGAAGGAGTTTGAATTTAGAATCAGAGAAACTGGGTTCAAAGACAGCCTCTTCTATTTCCTAAATTGTGAGATTCAACAAGTTATTGTATGTGCCTTGTAACTGCATAGTATTGTATTGTAAACAAGTCACTACAAACACGTATTCTTACTGATGGAATGCTGGACTTCCAGGCAACGTGCTACATGTTCACCTGCCAACACTTGCTTGTTAAGACCTGTCTGTGGACTTGACCACTGTTGGATTATAACTTGTATTTTGTGTGTTTATTTGGAAAATAATGTAATCACTGCAACTTCAACTCTGTTACACAACAGATGAAACATGTCTGGAAAGTTTCTCAAAATTTTCTTATCTCTTCTTTCTGTATGCTTCCACCATCCCCTTGTTTTTATTCGATAGCCCCCCAATTGCAACTGAGGCTACTACTACCCCCTGGATCATTCCACTGCCCTCCAGGGAGTGGCACTGCCCACTTTGGGAACCTATGACCTAGCTAATAGGGACAAGTTGGGAAAAATGTGGACGAGTCATTTAAGTCACATTCAACTCTGTGACCCCATTTTGGGAGTTCCTTGGCAAAGATACTGGAGTGGTTTGCCATCTCCTTCTCCAGATCATTTTATGGATGAGGAATTTAGGTAAACAGGGTTAAGTGACTTGCCCAGGGTCACTCAGCTAGTAAATGTCTGAGGTTGGATTTGAACTCAGAGGAATCTTACTCATTCCAAGCCCAGTGCTCTATTCACTGTGCCATCTAGCTGCAGCAAAAGCTTATGTAAAGACAGAGATGATGAAGTTTTTCACTATATCTATAGAAACTGGTTCTTGCCAGGAGGCAAGAAGACCACGTGAACTCAGAAAGATGTGGGTTCCCATGCCACTGCTGATGCAGTCCTTCCGGTAGTCTTGAAGAATTATTGTTAAGAAAGGGGTTTTGTAAATGGTGGAAATACTAGAGAAATGTGAACTATAAATAGGCAGTAGCTTCTCTGTTCATTTCAGGTAAGAGGTTTTTAAAATGTATGAGAAATGTCTGCTAAGACTATTGATGCTCTCTCAGAGCTGGGAGTGTGTGAGTGTGTGTGAGTGTGTGTGTGTGTGTGTGTGTGTGTGTGTGTGTGTGTGTGTGATACAAAATGACACCTTGGCCCTGAGGTATCTATGATACTATAACCATCTGAAGAAACTGCAAGCTAGGAGTTTTCAGAAGAAAAAATGAAACAGTCTTGCTTAGTGGGTCAGAGTTCAAAAAGGTTAATGTTGAACAACTCTCAAAAAGTCTAGGCTATTGAATAGCTTATAGATGATTGCTTGAATATGTATCTTATCTGGAATAAATAGCCACTGGAGAGCAGAGTAATGCTAGCTTTCCTTGAGTAGTTTACACTGCCTTCCCTCTCCCATTTCATAAATGCAACCCTCATTTAATACTTCCTTCCCCTCTCAAAAGGCTGAAGATGTTTTACTTATTTGACAAAATGGAGGGTCCCTGAAATACTCAAAGGAATAAGTGGATGTAAAGAAAAGACTACAAAAAACTCATCCTTTAGTGGTCAAAGAAGAGGGAATTTTGTGGAGTTTTTTGGTTGCCATAAGACATACAGAGCTTAAAGAAACTAGATAACTAGTTATTGTTAAATAATCTGTCTTTAGTTTCAGTTTTACAAGTATTTATTGAATGTGTAATAGGTATTGGAGAGACTCCATAGTGTTGGGGGTAGAATAGTAGATTCAGACACATTGACCACTGTCAAAGTCCTTGCCTTTTTCAGGGGTACTTAGCACTGTGCCTCATTTGTAGAAGTAATGGTAGGAGCCTAAGACAGAGCATCAGGGGACCTGGCTCTTTGTGAGCTTGTAGAAGTTGCTTTTCTCTCTAGGGTTTATTTTCCTCATTTGTAAAATAAAATGGTGGAATGAGATGACCTTCAAAGTCCCTTTTTGGATCACTGATTTTATCTTATTCTCTATGAGAGCTTTGTAGGCAGCTAGAGCAATGGGCTTGGAATCAGAAAGACTCATCTTCCTGAATTCAAATCCAGCCCCAAATACTCACTAGCTAGGTTACCCTGGGCAAGTCTCCTAACCCTATTTGCTTCAGTTTCCTCATCTGTAAAATGAGCTGGAGAAGGAAATGGCAAACCACTATAGCATCTTTGCCAAGGAAACCCCAAAATGGGGTCATGGAGGATCAAACATCACTGAAAAACAACTCAACATGAGATTTTTTAATCTTGTCAAGGAGAAAAGACTAATGTATATAAAACAATCAGAGAATAATACAACAAAATATAATCCTAAACTAAAAAGTATGTGTTTAAGGAGGTGAGAAAGGAAAGAAATCATTATGGGTCTGAGCTTCTAGGGTGGGCGACATAGTATTTTATATGAATATTGAAAGATTCATACTATTTCATCCTATAAATGTTTAGATTCAGAGTCACTATTATTGTTGTTAATTACTACCCCCAAAATATTCTTTTGTACATGTCCAGACATCATGACAGCACCACGCTAACCTAAATAATCATGTAGTTTTGTATTGCTCATGTGTAAGAGCTAGGGGCAAAAAAGCTGTGGTTACATGAATGTGTAAACTGGAGGTTCTGTGTTCTTAATTCGGGTTATTTGCCATTCACCTCTGAGAAGTTTTGGGGATGACACATATACAGTACAAATACCCTTTCACTAGAAAGGGGATCCTTTCCCTGTCAACAAGGCATTGTGTTTTTTGGTGAGTCTTCTGCTTTCAATATGAAACAGAACTGCTGAAGAATATCATCACCATTGACCCTGATAAGTTCAATGGCAATATCTAAGACTGCTTCCCTCTGATTTGTAGACCTTATTATCTAGCGGTTCTGTGGGAAATAAGTGATAATGGACAAGGCTGGACTTACGCCTGCCTTTTTTTTTCTTTTTGGAGGGTAATTAGGGTTAAGTAACTTGCCCAAGGTTACACAGTTAGGTTTTTGTTTGTGTGTGTTAAGTATCTGAGGCCGGATCCGAACTCAGGTCCTTCTGACTCCAGGGCCGGCACTCTACTCACTGCACCACCTAGCTGCCCCTATGCCTGCCTTCTTTAAAGAGTATCTTTACAAGAGTTAGAAGCTTATGAGAAAGTGCCTTGCCGATGTGGTTCTAAAATGACACCTCACTTTCAACAGACCTGATTCATGAAAATTGGAGTTTATGAAAAATATAAATTAAGGAAGCGATTAGTTGGCTTATAAAGAGAGAATTGTGGGATTCATGTAAATAGCATTTTCCCCTGCTATATTCAAGATATGATTTACTTTACCAAAATTTGAACCATATTTAAATGTTGAGAAACATATGTGTGTGTATTATAGTGTGTTATAATGAAAGAGAACTGGCCTCAGAGTCAGGAAGGTCTAGTTTCAAGTCTGGACTTATACGCACACGCACACACACACACACACACACACACACACACACACACACACACACACACACAGTCAAGTTATGTAACCCTGAGCAAGTTACTTAACTTCTTGGTGACTCCCCAGAAAATCTCCAAGATTATAAATTGAAAATTGGGTGCCATTGTGTAAATGAAGTTTCCTCATTGGGAGTTCCCTTTACCAGTGGAATCAGGTTTAGTTAAAAAAAAAAATGATGGCCCAAAGATACGACCTGTATTACCACTCCTATCACCACCACTACAATCGTGGATTTACAAAATAATTAAGGCACCATTTTCTTTCATCACAAGTGTGCATAGAGCATGGGCCAAGTACTCCAGCAAACACTGGGAGCATGATTCCATTATTTCCTCACTACTCCCTAGGACTAATATGTGATAGGGAGAGTGTTATCTTTTCACATTTAGGAGAAGCAAGACCCAAAGTGGCCCAAGGTCATGCAGTCAATGTTAGTGACTGCTCTCCTTAGTTCAGGATGCTTTCCAAGAAACTGTGCCTGTACCTCAGGCTTAAAATAACAGGGAAGAGTAGCCTGAGAGGTCTTTCCATGTGAGATTTTTAATCATTAGCCATGTGCATGGGTTATGTGGTAGTACTGACTTTTATAATGAACATGCAATATAAATTCATATTAGCAGATAGACAGCAATCAATGTCTAAGTACGTTTTAGGAGACTCATGAACAAACTGGAGAGAATTCAAAGTGTGTGTGTGTGTGTGTGTGTGTGTGTGTGTGTGTGTGTGTGTGTGTGTGTAGGGGGGCAACTAGGATGGTAAAGGGCTTGACATCACTCCATACTACCTAAAAAAAATAAGATCTTTATCCTGGAGAAGAGAAAATGTGGGGAGAGATGATGACCATCTTCAAATATTTGAAGGACTCTCACTAGGAAGAAAAAAATAGACTTGTTTTGGTGGATCTGAAGGGGATAAATTAGGAGTAATGGATGGAAGTTTCAAAGAGCATAATTTAGACTTGATGTAAGGAAAAGTTGCTTAACAACTAGAGCTTTCCAAGAGTGGAGTTGGCTGTCCCAGAAGAAAGGAGGACCCTTTCATTAGAGACCTTCCCAAAGCAGAGGCTCTTTGATCAGTTTGGGATATGTTGTAGAGGGAATTCTTTTTTTGTCAGAGGGTTAGACAATAGTGACTGAAAACAATTACAACCTATTTTAACTCAAATTTCCTGAGTATCATGAAATATGCGGCCTAAAAAAGCTCCAGAACCTGATAAATTAAGATACTCAAATTAAAAGAGGCTCATACTTCTTTTAATGACTGTATATGATTTCCTAAGTCATGCTAATAATCTTCCTGATCTGCTTGTTTAATATTCTCCTCCCCACAAAATTATCATATTTACTTTGTAGATACTTAACATTTAATTATCTGTGTGTGTGTGTTTGTGTGTGTGTGTGTGTGTGTGTGTGTGTGTGTGTGTGTTATTTGCCTTCCATAGACTATCAGCAACTTGAGGGCAGGGACCATATTTTGTTTTATTTTGTCCCCCATAACTTGGCACATAGTAGGTGTACTATAAATATTTGTTGAATGGAGTTGAATCTACAACATTGGAGAGTTAGAATGAGATGTAAAGGCATGGAATGCACCACAAATATGTGCCCTTTACTGGCATTTTTTTAGAATTGTCCAACTTGAGAGACAGTGTTTGATTCATCTCGACTTGTAGGTGTCAATGTATAAAACCAAGAGGGAGAAATACAATAAATTCAGAAATTATATTAGAAAATTTCAATTATCTCTGAATTCAGCCAAGTGTGTATTCTGTTATCACTTCAGTTAGAGTTTTCCATTGCACAGTTTAAGACCAGAAGCACCACAATACCTTGATAAGAGGAAGGCGGGGAGGCACACACTTGTGGTTGCTTTCCTTCATTTTCGGGATATTGAATTCATGGGCAATGAGCGTAACCCAAATATTGGTATGCTACAAATGGCTCCCAAAACAGGAACTGTCATTTCATGAGAATTTAAAGTGAAAATTAGTTTAAAGAACCGAGAAGATGACACATGATAGTGAAAGAATGTCAGGTTTTAGAAATGAAAAATGAGCAATTTTCACCCTGAAAACTGTGTGGGGCCAGAGATCCAAGACCCAACCACACACTGTCATTAGCATTTCTTATAACATATTGGCTTTTACAGTCAAGAAGAATATTTTAGAATATTAGATGGAAGTCTATTTTAGTTACTGTAGCCTTGCATGACAAGCATATGGCTAAAGAGTGAAACCTTTTCACCACATTTGTGGAGTTAAACTATTGCTAGAGAGACAAGATATTAAGATAATTGTGTCACCAGGAAAAGCTGCGAGTTGATTCTTGCTGTACTCAAACTCACTCCTTCACTAACAGAAGAATTATTTTTATTTTGTGACTCAGTTTATCTGTAATATAGGTAAATCTGTATAACAAGGTAGATTTTACCCATATTGATTTAATATCTACTCCTGCAGTGGTTGAATAGATTTGGTCATTTATTTAGGGGATCTAAGAGAGCCAAGACTGTTGGAAAAGATATTTGTGCCTGTTGTGGGTAATTTCCCTCACAATGAGAAATTACATACTGTCGATCTCAAGTTGCTTGCTGTAAATAAAACCCCATCTCTTTGACACCAACATTCACCCACCAATGCTATATAGTTTCAAATTGCCAAGATCTTAGAAAAATTGAAATTGCAGGTGACCCAAAGGCAGTAGAGAGATTGTTGAGCCTGGAGTCAGGGAGATGTGGGTTCAAATTTGGCCTCAGATACTTATTAACTGTGTGCCCCTGGACAAGTCACTTAACCTCTGCTTGCCTCAGTTTCTGCCTTTAAAATGTATTAGCACCTACTTCTCAGAGTTTTAAAGATAAAATAATATTTATAAAGCATTTTGCCAATCTTAAAACATTAACAAATGTTATTTTAAATGATATTTTATTGTAATAAAATCAGAACATTACCAATGATGCCTTGTATCCAAGGAGTGACCCAAAAGACATCATCAGAGTGCATATAGACAGAAGTGTTAGGACTCTAGTTGTAGGTATTTCTTGAATATTAAAAGAACCAGAGGAATGATTTCAACACAATGAGTGGGTCTCTTGTGGAGGATTTCTGGAAATACCTGAATAGGAATCACAATTTGAGATGTCATGGGGTAAATATCTATATGGATAAAATAATGAATCCATCTTGATGACATACGAAGGTACATGCCACTGTAGTCAGGAAGGATACTTTATAATAACCCATTAATGAAGATATAATGCTTTCCTAAAATGAAATTCTATCTGGTATATTTCAGACAGTCATTTTACATGAATTGCATAAAGCTAATGTAATTCATCCTCTCCCCAAGTAGTAACACCCATTGGAATGTTCTAGAATTATCATGGTTATCCAAGTTGGAGGGAACTTATAACTGAAGAAACCATAACTTATTTAATAGGAAGTCATTCACAACTTCATTGTACTGACTCTGGGTAAACACTGCACATTTTAAACTTTGAAACAAGCATATTTAGTGATATCTAATGTCCAGATCAAACAGGTAAGACCCTGACAGGTAAGACACACATAGGAAAACGTATTACACATGAGTGAGGTCATGTGCCCCCACTGATGTGTCTTTTTTACATTATTAGATCACCAGTCACATTAATTCAAGCCAAAAACATTTAAATAACAGAAAAGTAACTAACAATAGAGTATTTCCCTCCATGATGGTGCGATGGATAGAGTCCAGGGCCTGGAGTCAGACATGACTGAAAAATGACTGGGCAACAAGTACTCCCTCCATACACAGGAGATTTCTATGCCACAATAAGAGTAAGAAAGAAAACACACAGGGGAGAAGAACCACATATAGTTCAGATAAGGAATGATGCTTATCTGTGTTCCTGCTGAAAACAACCAAACCTCTCTCCTTAAGAAGGAATTGCTGACTACTTGCCTTCAGAGCTGTTGCTATTCAAAACCTGTTTCCATAGTTCACACAAAATATAACTATACTATGATTCCCACATATGAAGCACTTTCATATATATATATATTCTTTCACTTGAGTCCAGCAACAACTTTGTAAAATGGCCAGGATGGGAATGATTGTTTTCATTTTAGAGACGATGAAGATAAAGTGGTTTGCTCAAAGTTCTAGAGGCATTGAATCCAATAGAATTTTTCTAACTCTACTGTAGACTTTGTCTACTAAACTATATTGTCTGGCTGATATTTATACTTTGGATCTTATCTTTATAAATACGAGATTAGTAGTTTTTGTTGATGACACAGAAAATGTACACATGAATATTTTATATTTACATATAGACATTTTTGCTTCTAAGCAAATATATAGTTGTGTGTGTGTGTGTGTGTGTGTGTGTGTGTGTGTGTGTGTGTGCATGAACATCTAATTCAGTAAGTACTTATTAACTGCCTACTTTGTGCTAGGTATGAGAGATAAATGGATGAAACAAAAAGCAGTTCCTGTACTCAAGAATCTTATCTGTATTTTAAACATATATGTATCTATGCCTATAATACACATAACATATATGTATGAGTCTTCATGGGTATATGTGTGCATACATGTAGCAGCAAGCACACCAACATCCCCAGGGTAGCTGCCAATACAGGTTCTTAGATCTGCTTTTCAAAAGGAAAGCAACTCAAAATCGGTTAACAAGCTTACTTTAATCAAACAAACATATATTACTTAGTTCAGGGGAAAAAGGTCAGCACCCCGAACTTCAGAGTATACAGACAGATCAAATAGACAGGCTTCCAAACTGTCCAACAATTATATCAATACCAAATCACAGTTACCAGAGAGGGAAGCATCAACATCTGGGTTTTCAAAGCCAGGGGGCTCTCAACAACGCCTTCCCAGAGTCTCATTTGGTCAAATCACACAACACTTCTCAAAGTGAGCCCCAAAACAAAGCCTCAAATCAGGGATTATATAGTATTCTCTTGGCTCAGAGAATGTAACCACCCTCTTGACCCACTGCCCAATCACACAGCATCAAGGTGTGGTCATTCCTGAAAACCAAGACTCCTACCACAGGCTCCATGTGACCACATTCAGCCTATTAGGAGGCAGAATATATTTTCAAATCAAGGAAGGTTCTCAGAGTCACTTAAGTCAATCAAAGTCTCTTAAGCCAATCAAAGGGCCTAGGGGCAGGGAAGATCTTCAAATCTGCATTTCCATTACAGCATATAAACACTAACTAGTTCACAGGGCTCTTGGGAGAAGAGCACTTCACAGCCCTAAAAGGGATATAGGGAGTCCCAAAAGTCTTAGTACAATTTTAAGTAATAGACATTCTCTGTATAAATGTTCTCAGCATTAGTCATTGTCAACAGCATCAACTATATACATCTACATATACACACATAAACATCCACACACATAAATATACACATATGTCACGGAGGTAATTAGAGGTTCCCCCTTATTTGTCACACTGGGGCCTACAAGACTAGCTTATGGAGAATGCATGTGGTTGGGTCTGTGCCTTGGTCTCTTCCACTGAGCCACTTGCTAAAGGGTGTGGGTGACAAGGAGCCTCTGTGGCACCCCATAAGTCCCCATCCAACAGCCAGAAGATTCCCTTTATTATCTCTCTTATACATACACACACACACACACACACACACACACACACACACACACACACGAATCCATACATTTACCTTTTGTTTCTGCATTTACTGATATAGTCTGAGGAAAATGAAATGCGTTAGATCAGAATTGACATGGGTGGTCAATACTGTATGATGACATAATTGATGAGCACGTCCATTAAAGAGAAGCCAGTGGCAATACTATTAATTAGATTTTAATGATGTCAGTTTTTTAGGGTTCAGTGCTACTTCTCGTTTATTCTCTCTGCATTTGCAAATTATCTCTCTTCCCATGAGTTTAAAGGGCACAGCATTTACCTTTTGTGTATTTAATCTGGCTTCTCTGTTTACACTAAAAAAATTAGGTTATCTGTTAAACAGCTTCATAAGGGCAAAAAACATTATTCTTATTAAAAACCAAACAGTGTATTACAAACAACCAAGGTAGTAATATTGATGGAAAAGCAGAACTAAATATGAAAATAATTGGCTCCTACTTTGAGGGAAGACACTTTTAAATGAGAGGAGTTGTGCTCTTTCCTGTAATTTAATTTTTAATTTAAAAACCACCATGGGCACTATAGACTAAATTTATTATTATACATTCCTTGTAAGATAAGCATGTCCTATTAGTTTAACTTTATTGAGAGCAAAAGAGAGGGCAATAAAAATCCTCTTTCCTCAAATCACTGTGCATTAATAGGAGACCTTAGACTAGGGGTGTGTGTGTGTGTGTGTGTGTGTGTGTGTGTGTGTGTATGTGTGTGTGCAGATATGTATGTGCAGATATGTATACATATATGTGTGTATACACACATACACACACATATAAAAAGAGAACACTATATATGTAGCAATTTTTAAAAAGGGAGAGACAATACTAGGGTAGAACAGGTTGAATGAATGGGGTTGTGATAAAGAGAATACTTGTCAGGCCTGGTTCTGACACTTACTAGTTCTGTGACCTTGAGGCTCATCACTTGCCTTCTCAGAGCTTTAAGCTTCTTCAGCTTCCTCATCTGTGAAATGAGGATAATAATATCGGCAATGACTAGTTTACAGGGTTTTTGTGAGGAGAGCATTTCATAGCCCTAAAAGTGTTGCATATAGGATGTCACAAAAGTCTTAGGGCAGTTTTAAGCCATGGACACTCTCTGTACCCATGATATAATAAGTCAATCACTGTGTGTTATCCCAATTAATTAATAAAGGTATGTTATAACATTGTAAAGAGCTTGGGGCTTTGAAGGTAAGGATTGTGAACAGAAATATGAAAGTATCCTGGTGATCTGATGCAGAGAAGGGCCCAGATAGGAATTCTATTAGAAAAGCATTAAAGTAAGGCCAGAGGAAGGAAGAACTCACAGACCAGGAAGTTGAGGAGAATTTAGGAGTGAGTTCTCAGCTCCAGGTAACTGTATAATTTGTCTTGTGGATAGAATTATTGGGATTTCACTTATTCGTCTACATTGTAATCTTGGCCTACCAAATTTAGCAGTTATGGCCTTTGGGACCATTGAACTGTCTGGCTATTTATAGTGTGTCCTACGCTTTCTCATCTCTGAGGCTATAATGCTATTTCCCTTCCTTTTCTCTCTTCCCAGTGGGTCCAACCTGCCTTTTGAGTCCCAACATGAGGCCTTCCTCAGCTGGAAGGTTATTTCTGCCTAAAAATTTATAAGATCTTCCTGTCTGTCATACATACTCATACTTTCTTTTGTATTGTAGATAGTATGCATAGGGACAGATATGAACTATGGCCAGAAACCATAGGAGGAGGGAGCTTCAGGGACTCTGAGGTTTTGGTTTGGTAAAGTTCTAGGGGAACTCTCTCTCTGACTGATGGCTGATTCAGGTGGGTTTGTTTCAGGGCAAAGATGATTCAAATAGCCTGGAGGAGTTACCTTAATGTGTGGGTATTTCTTTTCTAAGTACTCCTCTTGCTAAGTTCTGGGGGAGTATTGCCTAACATGGCCTCCTTGACATTTCTCCAAATTCCTAAGGTGGGCAAAGAACCAACCCACAATCTTCTTGAATTTGTCAAAGGAGGGGTTGGAAGGGACCTGAGAAATCATTAATTTCAACTTGCTTACATAGTACAGAAGTCATTTACTGTATCTCTAGGAGCTTGCTGTAATATAGTCTTGAACATTTCCAGTGATAGGAAGTAGGGTAATTATTTTGATTGTCCATTTTAACTTTTTGTTAAAGTTGAACCTAATTTGTCTTCTTGTATCATTCACCCACTGATGCTATTTTGTCTTCTAGATCAACATTGAACAAGTCAATATTCCTTCTTCATAGTAGCTCTTCAAATATTTGAAGAGAGTCATTTCCCTCTTAATTCACCTAATCTTTGGTTATGATGACCTTGTTCCTTTAGCCATTCTCCGTGAATTTGTCTCATTATCCTAATGTCTTTCTCTAGCTCCCTTTAAGTTTGTCAGTACCCCTTTAAAAATTTGGTACTTAGGGACATGATGGTGATCTTCATTTTGCATCAGTTCATTCAATTCAGCATTTATTAGGCACCTAGTATATGCTAGGAACTGCTATGGTGGTTAAAGATAAAAAGCAAAAAAAAATTTTTAAATGCTGGCAAAAGAAAGAGTAAACATCTACTGGTTGGCCTCATGGGGCAGAATTAGGATCAGAATTGCAAAGAGGAAAGTATCAGCTTGATGTAAGGAAAAAACTTCCTGACAATTAGAACTCTCTAAAGACAGGATGGGCTATCTTGGATGGTGATGGTTGGTTCCTACTTATGTGAGGTATCATTCACTTGCTAGATGACCATTTTTTGGATACATTGTTTCTTCTTTATGAGCAAGTTGACTAGCTCTGAGATTCTATAATTGAATTCAATGCTTCAGAAGTAAAATGATTGGATAGGGCCGAGAGCTACTGTTATTGTCTGGACACTGTCCTTCTGGACATCATAATTTCAGTTGGTGTTAGCTTTATCAATAGCTGAATTACTTTATCAGTAGCTGAATCACCTAAAACTACATGATTTTTAATATATATATATATATATATATATATATATATATATATATATATATAAACAATTATCAAACTAGGTCTGCCCATTATTGTAATTAAATCATTTAAAAGTTCTGTCTTGGCTTCAGCCTATTGAGATTGATTCAGTTCTTCCTTTTTATCATCTGTGATTTTAGTTATTCTTTATAGCTTCAGGGTCAAGTCATTGATAAATATGTTGCATGAGGCCAAAGAAAAAGACATGTCACTCCATTAGGTTATCGCACCAAATTGAAACTGAGGCATTGATCAGTATTCTTTGGCTATAGACATTCTAGATCGGGGTGGGGAACATGTGGCCTTCTGGTTCCTCAAGAAACCCTTTGACTGAATCCAAACTTGTGAAATTTGAAGGTCACAGATGTTCTCGAAACTTCAAGTTTGCCAAAATGTACTAATAGGTAGCATTTATATAGGACATTAAGGTTTGCAGAGCACTTTACAAATATCTCATTTTTATTTTCACAATACTCAAAGGTAGGTGCTATTCATATTTCCATGTTACAGATGAGGAACTGGGGTACAGGTTAAGTGACTTATCCAGGGCCATATAGGTAGTAAGGATCTGAGATCAAATGTCAATTCATGCCTTTCTCACTTCAGGCCTAGAGTTCTATGCATCCCTGCCACTGAGCCAATATCTTACCATTTTGTTGCCTGGAATTTTCATGGCTAACTGTTTGCAGAGTAATATAAGAGCTGACGATTAGGATCTTAATTCCACTTTGAAAAACATACTCAATATACTGATCAGATCCATAGGAGATTTGAAATGAATTAAGTAAAAGTTAAAAGAAAAGGTATTGTTTATAGATTGTATATTTATTAATTAACAAAAAACTCATAAATATTTTAGCTAAAAGTGGGTTTGAGCAAAGCTGAGATTTTTCCCAAAGGCACCTATGGGGCTGCTGCTATGGGTACCGGGTAATGTGCTTAGGATAAAAGTGACCTGAGGGGCCAGTGCTCAGCTCAGAAGGGAAGAGGGTGGCAGCTTCCTCAGAAGATGGAAGAGGAATGTTAGGAACTGGGGATACATGTGAATGTATTGGAGACAAGCCCCATTAATGGGATGGCACCTATCTTTCTTCCCTTTAACTGGTTGATCACAGACCCCTTGGAGTCCCCACCCAGGACCCCTGCTCCCAAGTGTTGGGGTGAGCAGCATCCTGACACGTGCCTGTTCAGAAGGACCACGTGAACCACGCAATCCTGTCCCCGGGGAGTTTGTTCCATCAGTAACTGACCCTCCAGAGTCTCAGGCTAAGCCTACCTTGACCCAGACCCACCCCACTGCAGTTCTTAGTCTTCTCTCTTCACTTTCCTTCAGTGTAATAATCTGTTTACAGTAACATGCTCCCAGTCTAATATCATTGGCTGTGACTCCCTGTCCCCAAACCCCACTCCTGACTTCAGCAGGTCCAATGCTTCCCCAGTTGTCAGCCCTAAGAAACGTTGATGGCTCCCAGCCAGCCATGCCTCTGCTGCCCTCTGCTGGTTTCTGTTGTAGTTGCAGGCCAGACTCACCACCTCCTAAACGTCCTGCTGCCCTTTAAAAAAAAAAAAAAGATAACCATAGCAAGCCTTAAAATCTTGAGGGAGAACTTTCCTAACTAAGCAGGACCTACACACAGCAGGAGAGGATTGTCAGATTCACAGATTCTCATCTGTCATAGTGACATTTGTGGCATTGTAAAAGTACATCATCCCTCAAGGACATTAAACATAAAAAGAACCATACAGATGAGTCAAACAGAATTTATAAAAGAGTCTGGTAGAGATAATTCAGTCTACAGTGTGTTCACAAGCTCCATGTTCTATTGACTTTGTATTGTAGTAGTAGTAGTAATGATAAAAGCTAACATTTATATGGTGAGTGCTTTAAGCTTTGCAAAACTCTTTAAATATGTGATTTCATTTGATTCTCACAGTAACTGTTATGTAGGTGCTATCATTATTCCTATTTTCCAAATGAAGATACTGAACTTTCGAGTCTTAAGTGACTTGTCAAGGTCACATAACTAGTAAGTGCCTAAGGCAGGATTTGAACTCTGGTCTTCCTGTCTCTAAGCCAGGCACCCTATCTACCATACTACCTAACTGTCTTGTGTATGGATCAGAGCCAGCCAGAGAACGGTCAACCTTATCATTAGAAAAGGTCAGTTTGCAGCCAGAAAATGACAGATGACATGCTCTGAGGTGGGCTGTTAACACAAGATAAGAAAGCGTATTTAGGGTCTTTACAATTCACTGTAATTAGCAGAGTGGCAAAGGTTTTGAAGTGATAAAGGAATAATTCATGAGACCGGTGCCCTTGGATAAGGGATTGCTAATTGTGGTGAGAAGCAAAGCCTAGCTCAAAAATATTCATGGTCAAGTCTAAGCTGTGTGTGTGTGTGTGTGTGTGTGTGTGTGTGTGTGTGTGTGTGTGTGTGTGTGTGTGTGTGTACAAGATGAGATATCAGAACATAAGCTCCTTGAGGCAGGGACTGTTTTTGCTTTTTCTGTGTATCCCAAATACTTAGTAAAATCTCTAACATATAATTAGTGTTTAATATATAATTGGTGTTTAATATAATATAACTGGAGTTTAATAAATAATTGTTGAGTGATTGAATCCACAGAGTAGGGGGAAGCATTCAGAAATTTAAAGAGGAGAGGATTTGTAATAAAAGGATCTGTATATAAACACTAGCCTTACTACATAGCTTCATTTCACTTGGTTTTTGCATCTGTAAAGGGAAGGGGTTGGATTAGATGACCTCTAAGGGGTGTCCCAGCTTTAAGTCATATGAGATAAAGTCAAATTTGACATGAGTCTGACAGAAGTATGGAGAACCAGACAGGGAGGGAGTAGTGAGGCCTGAGTTTGAGCTAAGGCAAGAAAATCCAACAGGTGGTTCAAGGAGCTGACCACAAGGACTTGCTCTATGATAATGTTCCTGTTATTGTGGAGGAGGGACCCAACATCCCCATCACTACCACCAACTGCTGACCAACTGCCAGAAGATAGGACAGGCAGATGATCATCCTAGCTGAAGCCTCAAGGCACCCTGAAGGAGAGACAGGAGGCAGTATATGCTAAGAAAGTCAGTCAGTAGGCATTTATTAAGTGCCTGCTCTATGTACCAAGCACTGTGCTGGGCATTAGGGATACAAAGAAAGGCAAAGGACAGTCCCGGCCCATGAGGAGCTCTCAGACCAAGCAACTTGAGCACTGCTTCTCCTTACATCCTGGTGGGAGCAGCCCAGGATCCTGAGCCAGAGAGTTCCTCAGAACACTGGCCCCACTTCTAACTCAGCCCTGGCAGGCATTATTGAGGGGAGCACCCCTTGTGAAGATGTGACCTAGCATTTGCCTCCTAAGCAGCCCCAGCTACTGAAGCCCCCCAAAAAGGAACGTGTTGCTAGCAAAGGCCTTATCACATCTAATGGCTCAGCATCAGAAACATAGATGACATGAGGTCAAATTCATTACCATCTCTGATCCGACTGCATTGTAGGGACTATGGGCTCTTTCCATTTGTCTTGAGGCTGAAACCTCCTGTTTGTGTTGTCTCCTCCTATTAGAATGTGAGTTTCTTGAGAACAGGGACCATTTTACTTTTTTCTTTCTATCCCCAGTGCTTAGCATAGTGCTTGGCACCTAGAAGTGGTTAGTGAATGATTTTTCATTTATTCATATATTCATTCATTTCAGTGAACTGAGACCCTTTGTGACCAGTCAGAATGGCAGAGGTGCCATATTGTTCTTAGGATCTGAAATAACCAATGCCCTAGTGGCATTGATCATTGGGGGTGGGGTGGGGAGTGGGGAATCTAGTACATAGGCAACTCTTATGTGGTTCATATACTAGTAACACAGAAACTTTTGGGTTCTAGGAAGAAAACATTTCTGTTTTGCAGGAGTCTGTTTATACTCTGTTCGTACTCTAATCATGGCATTCCCTTCTTCTATTACTCTAGTGGGATTTATTGTCTCATTAAGGTGGATGCTTGCAGATGCTAACCCCTCCATGCCTTCTTTCTTGTACGATTCTTGTTTGTATCCCGCCATGAACCTTCAACAAAGAGTCCATCTAACATTCTGGATGCCTTGATGGCATGTGGGTAACATCTCTTGCCCACCTCCTTTTCTGGTTGTATTCTCTTTGATTACGCCTTTCATTCACCTTTTGATAGGCACTTCAAAAACACACCAGCGTATGGGGCGGCTAGGTGGTGCAGCGAATAGAGCACCAGTCCTGGAGTCAGGAGGACTTGAGTTCAAATATGGCCTCAGACACTTAACAGAAAAACTACCCGTGTGACCTTGGGCAAGTCACTTAACCCCAAGCAAAAACAAAACAAAAAACCACCCAAACAAAAAACTACACCAGCTTCTTCATGCCTACCATGCCGCTCTCCATTGTCCAACTGAGACACTTAATCAATGAAAGGAAAGAAGGTTTCTTTGTCTCTGTTTCTTAGTGAACTCACGCTGCCTCCTAATGATCACCACATTCTTTTCTGATGTTTCCAAGATGTTTGGTAATATGTACTAGATTCCCAACCCCCACCCCCAAAGATCAAGATCATTCTGTAGTTTCAATGATCCATCCTTTTTAAAAATGGGAACTTTTACTATTCTCTAAACTCTAGGTAGCTCCTTCTCCGCCAAGCCTAGTTGTGTCCCTTGTGTTCTTTATCCTGTCCTTTTCCTTAATCTACATTGTCTCTTAATCTCTCTTCAGTTGGCTACTTGCCCTTTGCTTTTAAATTTGTGGTAGGATTTCCCTTTCTTGGGAAGGGGAGGTGGGGAACATCCAATCTTCTCCAGACTCTGTGGTCCGATCTGGCCACCATCCTATTTCTTCCCTTCTTCTCACTGCCAAACTTCTCGTTTGGTGCAACCAAGCTTTTCAAATGAGGGGTCTGTATATGCAGTCACTAAATGTTTCCTTCCTTCTTAAGTCCTTACAATTGGCTTCCGCCTCTTCTACTCTGCTAAAATGTCATTCTTGATGGTTAACAGGGACTTCTTAATCACTAGACTTGATGGTTTTTTCTCATTTTCCTTTACCTGTCTGTAATATTTGTAACTATTCACCCAATTTTCCTTCAATTTCACATGCTTTTACTCCCTTGCTAATATACTGTCCTCCACCAGCTCCTTTTTCTGTATCCTAAATATAGACATTTTCCAAGTTCCATCTTTTCATCTTAGTTCTTCCCTCTCTTTGGTCATTGACTCGAGGAGTCTCATTCACTCTCATGATGTCATTGCTATGTATAACAAGAACTGGATCTGGAATCAGAGGACACTGACTTCAGATTCTGGCTTTTCTATTTACAACCTTTATGGCTTGGGGAACTTAGCCATTTTTTTGAGCCTCAGTTCCTTTAAATGAAGCAGCATGGTATAGGGTAGATTTTAAGCTCCTTGAGGACAGGGATCATCTTTTGCCTCTTTTAGCACACCCAGTTCCTGGCATGTGGTAGGTGCTTAATAAATATTGATTGATTGATTGTATAAGGCATTAGACTTAGAATCAGAAAGACCTGAATTCAGATCCCAGCTCAGAACTTAAAAGCTATCTAATCATGTGCATGTTCTTATCCTTCCTTATCTGTGGTCCCTCTAAGAATACTTTGTCTTCACACTGTATTATCTTATATTAACTATCTATCTATATATATATATCTATATATATCTATATATAACTATCTATATCTTATATTAACTATCTATATACATGTTGTCTCCCCCATTCGAATATTAACTCTTTGTGTCCCCAAGCTCAACACATTGCCTGGCACATAGTAGTAAGTTCAAAATGAATCTTCAATGGCCTCTAAGCTGTTCTCTTCTAGCTTTAAATCTCAAATCTTATGACCTCTCTGTGGTTGACTCCAAGCCCTGGCTTCCATTGTAAGGTTAATGAATTAATTGTTCAACATTTATTTATTAAGGGCCTATTATGTATTAATATGTACTATTTATATATTACATATATATGTAATATATATAGATGCAGATATAAAAAGTGATCTACAAGGTAGCATATAAGGAAGGGTCATAAGAGTTAGGAGGAGTCAGCAGGTTTTTGGAGAATATGGTGCTTGAGCTGTGTCTTAACGGACCTTAAGGACTCTGTGGGGTAGAAGTAAGGAGGGAGTGAATTCTAAGCATGTGGGATGATTAGTGCAAAGACATGGAGTTAGGAATGAGAGTGTCATTTGAGAAACAAAGTCCAGTTAGACTTTGTCACAGACTGGAGGAGAGTAATGTCCAGTGAGGCTATGAAGAGAAGCTGGGGTCAGGTTCTGTAGGGCTTAAAAACTGAACAGGTGAGTTTCTGTTTTGTTCTCCAGGCTGAGAGAGTTTAAGTGACTTCACAGGGTGCCTCAGGGCGTGCTGGGGCCGCATTTGAACTCAGGTGTACTTAACTCCAAGGGGTAGCTAGGGGATGCAGTGAATTACAGTGCTGGGCCTAAATTCAAGAAGATCCAGCTTTCTTAGTTAAAATCTGGCCTCAGACATTTGCTATCTGTGTGAAGCTGGGTAAGTCAGTTAATCCCCAGTTGCCTCAGTTTTCTCATCTGTAAAATGAGCTGGAGGAGGAAATGGAAAACCATTTTTGGTATCTTTGCCAAGAAAAACCTAAATAGGTCATGAAAAGTCAATTGAAACAACTGAGTAGTTACTTGCCTCCAAGTCTAACACTTTGTCCACTGGGCCACCCAGATACCTCTCTGCACCAGGGTGGAATTTCCCCAGAGGCAACTGATTGTCTATATGGGAAGAGCTTGAGGAGTCTTGGAATGATCATTTTGATTAACATTTAATGTACTAGAAAGAACTAGAATTCAGGAGTATTGGGTTCTAAGCTCTGTTTTGCCACCATATTGGCATTAGACTAGTCAATGAATCTCTGGTCCTCAGTTTCTATTCTAAAAACAAAATGAGGCTATATGATTTTTAAGATCCTTTCCTGCAATTACAGCCCTATGGTTCTCTGTTTTCTGTTTGTCCTACCATTGCTCCAATGCTTTATGTTTAAAACTAAATAAATACAATAGAAAAAATTTAAAATTTTAGAACTAGGTGGCAGCAGCCAAGAAGAAAATAGGACCCAGGGGCCTGGTGTTTTCTTTATCTTCATCATCATCAACAAGCATTTATTAAGCACCTACTTTGTGTCAGGTAATACCTTATGCTCTGAGGATACAAAGAGAGGCAAAAAACAAAATAAAACAAAAAAGTGTGTTCTGAAGGAGTTCAAAGTCTAGTGGGGGAGACAAACATGAAAGTACAAGATACATACCTAGTGTAAGTGGAGATAGTCTGAGAGAGGAGCCAGCAGTGTGGGGGAAAGGGGAGAGCAGAGTATGAAGGAAGGGGACCAGGAAAGCTCTTGTGCAATAAGTGGGATCTGAATGAGGAGGGGCAGCCAGGGAAAGACACAAAATCAGGAAAGGCACCAAGTTGAGAGTCAGATTATTGCATGTGAGAAATAGCAAGAAAATCATTATCTCTGGATTGTAGAATACACAGGGAGAATAAGATATAAGAAGGCTGGAAAATGAGGGGAGAGTATGGGGAGGTTGTGAAAGGCTTTTAAAGCCAGGAAGAGGATTTTATATTTGGTCTTGGAGGTAAGCAGTTGGAGTTTCCTCTCCCTGTCCCTGTCCCTCTCCCTCTCCCTATCCCTCTCCTTCCTCCTCCTGCTCTTCCTCTTCCTTCTTCTCTCCCCCTCCCTCCAACACCCCCAGAGGTGGGGGGAGGTGACATGATCAGACTTGCTCTTTAGGAAGAACACCCTTGCTGCTGAGTGGAGGATGGACTCCAGTTGGAGAAAATCTTGGGGCAGGGAAATGTATCAGCAAGCAATTGCAGTCCTCAGTATGAGATAATAAAGACCTGTACCAAGGTGAGTGGGGAAAAGGGGACATACAGGCAAGATATCATGAAGGTAGATTGGCATTAGTGCAATGGATTAGATAAATGGGATGAACAGGAACAAGGAATTGGTGGGTGAGTGAATGAAGCCTGAGCTTTAGCACATGGGCAGCATCAATACTCTTTGCCATCCCTTATTATACAGGCACTCCATTTATGGCCTCAATTGTGACTGGTACCTCTTTTTCCACACTATGAACTACTTTTTGCTATTATGAACAATTTCTTCCGGTAGCACGCATGATGTGGACGTGTCTGTGGGGAGAATGCAGAAGGTACAAGAGGAAGGTGAAGGATCTATTGATGGAAGCCTTAGATTTCAAGAGCAGCCAACAATCCAACTGTTTTGTTGTAGCCTCAGGGCGAGGGAAATCTGCTTCAGATTTTACTGAGGTCAAAGTGGGCACCTAAGAAACTAAAAATCCTCCTCTAAAAGCAATACAAACTGTTTCCAAGTCATAAGAAGGGAGACTCACGAGGTGAACAGTTTTTCTCTGACTCTCCATGTTCCTCTCACCTTCTAGTTCCAACTTAGTCAGCCCAGCCGGACTCCCTCTGTCCACTTCTCTCAGCATCGTAAACCTACATACTAGAATATTCACTAAGCAATTATTTAGGTGTGTTTATACGGGTGGAGTATGTTTGGTTTGGAAAGGAATGATTTTGGAGGGAGAATTCAGTAATACTTTATATTTTTCTCTTTTAACTTCAGCTGGTCAGTAGGAAGTGATGGAGAGAAAGCTGGCCTCAAAGTCAAATATCTGAGCTCAAATTCTGTCTCAGACACATCATGGCTATGTGGCTCTGGGCAAGTCTCTTGACTTCTCTCTGTGTTCTAGGTCCTAGAGGCCCCATGGGGGTTCTTGACCCACAGGTTAAAAAGTGCTGAAGGGGTCACAAGTAGAAAAAGGTTGTATATCTAGTAGGGAGCTAAGATTATAAATATTATTCTATTTTAATCTTCATATTTTTATACTTAAGTATTTATATAATTTTATATTTATTTTATTTATAATCTTATCATGTAGGATTATAAGCTAAAGATTATAAATTGCAGGGAAGGGGCCAATTTGCACGGTAGAGATTCATCTAGGCCTGCTAATGAAACTCTGAGTCTTTCCTAATCCCTAAAGTGAATGGAAAAAGAGTTCTTGTTATGGAGGGCTTTGTCATAGGGACAGTTTTCTCAGAGTGGAATAGGAAGGATGGATGTGGTGTATTAATCTCTATACTTTTAGAAGAGAAAACTGAAGTCCCACATTCTGCAAAAGGCCTTCCAATCCCCATAATGCTATTGCCTTCCCTCTATGGATTATCTCCCATTTATGTTGTCTATAACTATATCTCATTTGTACACAGTTGTTTGCACATTGTCTCGCCCATTCGACTATAAGCTTCTGGAGGGTGGGAATTGTCCTTTACCTCTATCTGTTTCCCCAGCAGTTAGTACAGTGCGTGGTCCATAGGAGATGCTTAATAACTTCTTATTGAGAAAAGCACCGATCTCAATCTGCATGTAATGTCACTTCAGACAGACATCTCTCTCTATTCACAAGGCAGCTGACTACTTAATAACTGCAGGGTCCAGCTCTGGACAACCAAGAGCATTTAACCCCACAGGCAGTGGATCTGGACTGCATGGTACCATTTGTGTTTAGGAGACCTGCATAAATCAGTGGGTTGGCTAGAAGTGTCAGTCTATGATCAAGTGATTGTTATTAGGAAGGGAAAAAAGAGATGAGAATAAGTCCCTATTCTGTGCTAGGTACTAAGTGCTTTACAAATATCATCTTGTTTGGTTTTTACAACAATTTCATGAGCTAGGTCCTGTTACAATCTCCACTTTGCAGTTGAGGAAATTGAGGTAGACTGATGTCAAAAAGCTAGTAAATGTGTGAGGCTGGGTCTGAGCTCATGTCTTCCTGATTCCAGGTCCAGTGCTCTGTCCGCCCCAGCACATAGTGACCTCTAATGATAAAAGAGCCTGAATCAAATCGGATCTGGAGCTCTGAAGGAAATGTAGAATTTGGATAGATGAGACAGAGAGAGGGCAGCACATTAGGTCCTGGGCTAGGCTTGGGCCACATGGTTTTTTTTCTGGGAATAGTGAGTCAATCAGACCTGCTAGAATGAAGGTTGCTCTTTTTTAAGGAGAAGAATGAGGTAAAACCGGAAAGATGGGTGAGGGTCCAGGGTGGGGAGGATCTTAAATGCTGGAATGCTGAGATTGGGCTTTAGCCCCAAAGGTAGTGTGGTACAAAAAGCTCTGGATCTGGAACCATTGATGATTGTTATTATTCAGTCATTTCATTCATGTCCAGCTCTACGTGACCCCATTTGGGGTTTTCTTGGCAGAGATACTAAAGTGGTTTGCCATTTCATTTTCCAGCTCATTTTATAGAAAAGGAAACTGAGGCAAATAGGTTTAAGTGACTTGCTCAGGGTCACACAGCTAGTAAGTTTCTGAGGCTGGATTTGAACTCAGGGTTTCATAATTCTAGGTTCAGTGCTTTATTCACTGTCTAGTGAACCAGAGCTCAAATCCTGGCTCTAGTATCTTTGACCTTGTATGAGTGACCTTGGTCAAGTCATGGTCAAGTCATTTATAGGACTGTAATTTCCTCATTTATAAAATAAAGAGATGGAGAGTGAGTGATCTCAAAGGTCCCCTTCTATTTCTAAATATCTAATCCTATGGTGATACTGAAGTCATTGGAGACTGAGTCAATGAAAATGGTGTCTGAGAGGATGAATCTGGCAGCAGACAGTGTTGATGAGAGAGGAATCTCCCTAGTACCAGTGAGAATAGTTATTTGGGTCAGAACTAGGGTGACAATGGGGAAAAAAGAAAGGGAGACACAGCTCTGAAACATGTCATTGATGGAGGTGTGTGTGGTGGGGCAGGGGGGAGCCTTAAGGCCATTTCAGTTGTTTCAAGGTTAAACCTCTTAGAGTCCAATAAATAAAAAGGTTTTGTTTTGTACAACTTGGACTCAGTCCAAAGGCCACACCCAAGAACCGGGAAGGCCACATGTGGCCTCAAGGCCGCAGGGTCCCCACTCCTGTCTTAGACAAATTGTACAATGAACAAGATGCAGAGAACTCGGAACAGGTGGCAGCACCTGTGCCTTTCGACTTCAAGCTGTCTGGCACAACTTTTACAGATGGGTAGAAAGTCTGACAATGACTTTTGATTGGGGACGGTGGGAAGTTTCTTTCATTGAAGCCCCAAGAGCACTACAGGGTCGAATTAGTTTTATTATTGCTGCCTCTGAAAAGCAACTGTAGGGGATTCCCCTCTTTCCCTTTCCCCCCAAATGTCTACTGGCTGGGTAGTCACCAATTACAAATTGAAACAGCTGTGTGCCCAACGTGACGCCCCACACCCAGGCCACACTGAGGCTTCTGTAAACACATGGCAGTCTTTCTCTCATAACTAGCCTACATGGAACAGGATAGCGATCCAGGGCAAGGTGGCATGATAGCATAGAATGATAAAGCAAAATATTTGGAGGATACCCCTGTGTGTGTGTGCATACAATTACCTGTTTCTCCTTTTAAATAACTAGGATATTGGAGGTCTGCTGAAGATAAAAAGTACTTAGAAAAATTATAGTTATTTCAGAAATAGGCAATACACAAGAAGAAGCAGGTGGCTACATTGGGAGAAAGCAAATCAAGCAAATCTTGAGATTGAAAATGGTTCTTCTCTCCTTCCGTGGGAGCTGTCAGCAGTTTATTCTCTTCTCTACTGCTCCTTGTATTGCCTTTATCCTTAATACATGATCTTGAGTGCTTGAACATGTCCAGAATCAGAGGTCATTTTGTCTGTGCCATGTTTCCATCGAGTTGAAATACATTTTTAATTTTGGTGGCTAGTGATACAGCCAGAGTAGGTCAATCTGCCTCACCCAATTAATGGGAGGGTTGGGAGAGTGGTTTGGTGGGGTTTTTTTCCCTATTAAATATAACAGGCATTTTCTTCCAATATAAAATGAAATAAAAGCCAGTTTTGTCTTAATGCTCACATTGCAAGTATTTGCACACAGTATAACTCTGAAGCTCACAGAATTTTAAAGGAGAGAGAGAGAGAGCAAGAGAGAGAGAGAGACTGAGACTGTGCCTTCTTTCTGCAGATAAGAGATGAGGTCAAAAGACCATTGAAACTCATTTTGCTTAAATAAACATACTGGGACTTAGATATATCCAAATGAACATTGTCTTTCAAAGTAATTACCTTAGGAAACCATCACCTTGATTCCCCTAGCAGATGGTGGTGCAGTAGAGTGCTGGGTCTAGAGTCAGGAACATCTGAGTTCAAATGTGGCCTACACAGTTAGTGGGAGACTCTTGGGCAACTCACCTAATCTCTGTTTGCCTCAGTTTCCTCAGTTATAAAATGGGACTACTTGTAACACCTATGTCCTAGGGTTGTTATAAGGATCCATTGTATGATTTGTCCAACACTTAGCACGGTGGCTAACACATCGGAGGCACCATAGAAATGCTTGTTCTCTCCCCTCCCTTTCACTCCCTCAATGCTGCTGTTGAGCATTTTGGGAACTCTTTCTGAATGGCCTTTGATCCCAAAGAATACTGTTCCAGTTTTACCACCTACCTCTCCACAGTGGCTCCAAGTCTCTTCTGACTGCTTCTAACAACTAAATCCACCCTCAGAAAAATGATAAGCTGCCCCCCTTGAGGAGATGTGTGAGATGTGCTGCCTTGTTGGGAGGCAGCTCCAGAGATCCTCAGTGTCACAGAGACAGGGGACTTAATATCTCATCATCTTGTCTCATTTCTGCACGTATTCTCCTGTGAGCAATTCAAATGGTAAGAACAGGAGGCTTCTAGCAGTGAAGACAAGAAGTACAAGCCCTTATAGAGCAAAGTGCCAGGAAAAGAAATTCTGAAGTTTCTCTAGGCATCTCTGCCTAACAATGCTTATATGACCTTAAATACTGTATTTGGAGCTCTTGTCTTTTGGTCTTTGTATAATAATAGCTGACATTTCTGTAGCACTTTAAAATCTGCAAAGTGCATTGCATTTATTATCTACAATATCCCTGTGAGTTAAGTATTATTGTTCCCATTTTACAGATGTGGAAATTGAGGCACAAAGAGGTTAAGTGACTTAGGTGCTTTAAAGTTGGGAAGTTCCAAGTGTCAGAAATTAGATTTGAATCCATCCCTCTCCTGACTCAAAAATCCAACATTCTTTCTGACAATTCCTCTATTATACACTGTCCTTTTATAGGGCTCCCCTGCTCCCCCCTCTCCCCATTAGACCATCACTTCTTTGAAGGCAAGATCTGTCATATCTGTCATATTGTATTTCCTAACATGGTGTCTTGCACGTAGGGGATGTTTTAATAAGTTTGTTGAATTAAATTGAATTTCATTAAATTAAATCGGTGTCTGTCAGTGAATTTTTATCATCACATTACTTCTCCATGAAGGTCTGTTACTGTGTTTACAGTAAGGGTTAGATTTTTAAAGGCCTGTGTTCTAAATCAGCTTTAGCTTTGTTAATGACCATCTGTTCTGCACCCCCCCCCCTACAGATTTATCCATAACTGACTGTGTATGGATGCATGTATGTATCCTAATGTTTAACTCTTGGCTTGAAATCATTTCTTTATTATTTAGGATTCCATTGGGAGGCTATTACTAAGTTTCATAAAATCAGCTTTCCTATGTTTGCTGAGATCATGCAATTTGAGTATCTTTTGAGCACTTGCAGGCTGGAGCTGTCTTATGACTGTCAGATTGCCCAAGAGATATGGAACCTGGACGTCTTACAACTGTTTGTAACTAAATGTAAAAACCAAAGTTGTTTGGAATTGTTTGTGACATTGAGTTGAAAGTATTTGATTCCATATATTATACCTGACAGGCTATAATCCAAAGATAAATTCTCCAACAGGCTATCTGGGTGAACGTTCTGGCAAATCAACTTATTTTGGGCATCACGATTTGCTTGACTATAGGGACAAAGTGTTTTCACCTTTGCATTATTCATGGCCCGCTTCTGGGCTTCAAATTTGGCTGTGACCAAAAATAGAGCCTGCGGTTTTGCCACTCCCACAGATCAGGATTCTCTTAGCAGGTCTGCCAAATTTGGTTTTATCTGAGTTTCAGGCCATCCCATCTTCTTCTCCATGAATCCTGACACTCACCAAATTGCAAGTACATACTCTTTCATTTTCATGTTTTGTAAGGCACGTGCTGACTTAAAGGTCTGACAGAGTGCTACCTCACCTGCAATGGGGAGGGTCTGGCACCTGTCTAACGACTTTACCTTTCTTGTTCCTGTTCTTGAAGCATGTCCCCCAGGTCCCTGGATTTACTCTTACATTGCTGGGTCACGTTAAACACTCACAAATCATCTCTCCATCTCTGTCCGTCCATAAAGTTCTTCCTCACTGAAGCCAATATTCCATTTGCATTGTAGATAACATTTTCATTTTTTCAAGTGTAGTTATTACCCTTAATTCAAGCTTAATCATTTTTCTACTTATGCTTCTATATCATGTCACTTTCATTTTTTGAAATGTAGTGTTCTGCTGGGTGTTTATAATGAGTAAGTTTGACCCTGAAAAAAGAGATGAGAAAATGCATTTCCCTCTCTCCTCTCTTTGCTGAAATGGGAGACTATGGATGTGGAACATTGTTTATACTGTCAGATTCAGCTGATGTATATGTTAGTTTTAGTGAACTGTTTTTCCCCCCTTTCTTTTAAAAATTCATTGTTACAAGGGATAGTTCCCTGGGTAGATGGGTGGAGAGTCATCTATTCAGAAATAAAGGGTATACAAAACCAAAAGATATCAATATAATTAAAGACATTTGGTAGCATTAGGAATTCTTGTAAAAGAACTCAGGAAGTTTGCGGATCAAGAATCTCAGCAAAAGCCCCAAGTTTTCTTTTGGCATTTAAATATGTCCCAGATTTAAGTTTGTATATTGGTTGCAAATTTGACCTTTTCTTAGCTTTATCCTAATATTATATTTGAGTCAGGGATTTTAGGGGTCCAGGGACCAGGCTGAGATAACGAATTTTTGACAAATAAAATGAGTCCTCCTGCTCAAGACTTATTGTTCACTAACTTATGGGCCCATCTTCTCAATGTAATATTTGATTATTTCCTTAAGGTATTTATGATGAGAGGTGGTATGATGTGGTGGCATGATCCATGAATTTAAAGGCACAGGCCCTATGTTCAAATCCCAACTCTACTTCCAAGTCACTTCCCCTCTCTGAGGTCCAATTTTCTTATCATTAAAATGAAGATAATAATGCTTTTATTACCTACAGTCTTGTGCAACTCAGCCAGTTTTAAGGGAAGCATGTTGTAAACTGTAAAGTGCTATAGAAATGGTAACACCATTATTATTATTATATTATTACCATAATATCAATATCATTAGTATTATCAGGATTCTATTTTTCAGTAGATTCAGACTTGGCTATTTAATCCTTCCCATACCTTGGCCTTCTTCCTCAGTGCTTCCAAGACCTACTGCTTTACCTTTAACTCTATTAACCTAGAATATAGTTAATATATATAAGGGGCGGCTAGGTGGCACAGTGAGTAGAGCGTTGGCCCTGGAGTCAGAACCTGAGTTTGGATCCTGCCTCAGACACTTAAGCACACACAAACAAAAAAACCTAGCCGTGTGACCTTGGGCAAGTTACTTAACCCCAATTGCCCTCCAAAATAAAAGCAAAAAAAAAAAAATATATATATATATATATATGAGGGCTTGACGAAGTTTTCCTGTCTCTCTGTATGTGTGTGTCTCTTTCTCTCTCACTCACTCACTCTCTCTGTCCCTTTGTCTCTGTCTCTCTGTCTTACACACACACACACACACACACACACACACACACACACACACACACACACACACACACACACACAGAGTCTCTTTTTCTCCCCACTGCCTCCTACTTCCTAGATGTGTATGGAAGAGAAAATGAAAGGACATGTTTCATTTAGCCTGCCCTGTCAGCAAGTAAGAGAAATTGGGGAAATGTGTGCATTAATGCTCTGTCTTTTGGGGGTGGAGGTGGGGTTGGGAAGAAGCTGGCCTTCTGATTTTATCAACACAGGGAACTCCTGGTAAGGAAATCCCCTTTAACAACACAGATTAGTAACAGTTTTACAACTTTAGGCTTCTAAAATGTAATTAGAAAATGTTTGGGTTTTTGTGGAGACACCTGATGCTGGACTTTGAAATGGTTCCCCAATGATGAGGGATAAAACCCCAGCAAAATGAGCACCTCTAGATAGAGTATTGGAGGCCCAGGGTTACTGTCACACCAGTATAAAGCCTCGGAGTTTAGTTGTTAGTTTAGCCTCAACCTTAGTTCTTTTATCTATAAAATGGGAATGATAATTGATATAATGCCTTCTTACAGGATTGTTATGAGGAAAGTGCCTTGTAAACCTGAAAATCCTTTCTATGGGATGGTGGATTAGGAGCTGGCCTCTGGTTCAGGAGCTAGAGGTCGTGAGAGGAAGGAGTCGGATATCGGTTGGGGTCCCTGGACAGGCCTCACAATCCCTTTTAACATATCATGTTGAAGAGCAGTTATTGCTCCCTCTCCTCCTACTGTTTCTCAACTCTCTTCGACTATGATATCGTTTATCTGCAGCTTTAAGACTTGCAAAACACCTTACATAGAGACTATCCCCATTTTGTATTATTTAGTTTCGATGAAAGTCCATACAGTTCCTCCTCTGGACACCAGTAACCTGTCTCCCTCTGTTGAAGTTCTTATGGTGGCAGCAGGGATCTAGGTATCTCCAGAAGCAAAGGAAAGTATCCCCAGCAGTGGAAAGCTTAGAATCCGTGACCAAGTCAGTCATTTGTCTGTGAGATTCATCAGATGGGTGTTCACATACACACACACACACACACACACACACGAGACACAGTTAGTTCTGGTTAGTCTTGTATCACATCCCAAGTGTTTCAGGGAGCTAGGAAGTCACAAAGTAAGCTTTTGTGAGTGTTTTGTTTAAGGACTCCTAATGAATATGTGTAATCTTGTCCTAAATTTAGTGTTATAGAATTAAGAGTTAGGGGGTCACCTGCAGGTTGTCTAGATCTCCCACCTAATTTTTTTTTAATAGATGAGGAAACTGATACCCAGAGAGACTATATGCAGTACCCAAGGTCAGCCAAGTAGTAAGTGACAAAGTAAGGATTTGAATAGAGGTACTCTGTCTCTGGAGGGTTTTTACTGTACAGTTGAAATAAATAAAGTGATTTAGAGAATTAGAATGATCCAGGCATGTTAAATAGTTACACATACATATATAACACATGTTATACATTTAACATTTATGGTATATATTTAACACATATTGGTTATGTATTGTAATATCTATTAATTATTATTAATAACAAATTATTAACATTAATACTAGTAAAAATAAAAATTAACAATATGTTATTACTCTATCATTAATATTAATATAAGATTGATAGATCTGTGTATCTATTGATATATTGTGTCTATTTGGCATATGTTATATATTTTATGTATAATTATGTGTTTATATAAAAATAAATATTACATATATTTATATATTATATAAAGTATCATACATACTATATTCATATGTAATAATATATGATATGATATAAGATATGATATAAGATATCATATATAATAATATTTGATGATAAAATATCATACATACTATTCATATATAATAAATATATTTAACATGTTATGCCTGCATGTACATATTTTCTGTATTCAATATGTATTTCACACATTTAACATATAGGTTATATATATGATAAACATACATAAAATTGAGTTGGTCTTAAGTTATCTGGTCATTAACTGGCAATGCTTAGAAAAATGAAAAAAAATGGGCAAATCTGTATTATTTTAGTCTATTTATGTCTCTACAAGAGACTCTTGCGGTAGCATGGCTGAGCATACTGAATTGCATTTCCCTTTAAAATAATTGTGGTTTCCCTTAGAGTTTATTTGTCGTTTTTTACAAAGTGCTTTGACGAGCAAGGTGGATTTTCTTCTTACTCAGAGTGATTTGCAGAACTACTAGTCACTTCTTTGCCGTCATGAACTTGATTTTACTGTAGCTGGTCCCCATGAAATGTAAATCAGTGACTAGAGGAGAACGCATTAGAGGAAATTCAAGGTAATATCCAGAAATATCCTACATGCTGACCAAAATCCCTCATTCCCTTTTTTAGATCACAAAATAAATTAAGAAGACAATTTGTTAATTATATGGAAAATCATATGAAGAATTCTGTTAGTTATAGAAAGAAACAGTGTGATGATAGCTTTAGAAAAAAAAAAGCTGAGTCTTTGGAATTGGGAGATTTGGTTGTGTGAATCCTGGCTGATACTTGTTAATTGTGCGTTGAGTTCTTGCTAAGTTGTTTCAGTCGTGTCTGACTCCCTGTGACTCCATTTGGGCTTTTCTTGGCAAAGACACTGGGGTGGTTTTGCCATTTACTTTTCCAGCTCATTTTACAGATGAAGAAATTGAGGCAAACCAGAATTAAGTGACTTGTCCAGGGTCACACAGCTAGTAAATGTCTGAGGCCAGATTTGAATTTGGATTTTCCTGACTCCAGATCTGGCACTCTATCCACTATACCACCTAGCTTGCCATAACCATGTTGAGACTCAGTTTGGTTACCTGTAGAATGGGGATGATAACATTTGATATAATGCTTGCCTTATAGATTGCTGTGATTAAAGTGCTTTGTAAACCTGAAAATCCTTTATGTGTCATGGTAGAATGGCCTCTGTGTCAGGAGGATGACCTAGATTCAAGTCCCAAGTCTGACATGTACTAGATGTGTGACCTTGAGCAAATCACTTAATCTCACAGTGTTCAAGCAAATTCTATAAAGGAAAAAAAAACTTGTTCGGTGCTGCTTTATCCTTGTAGAATAAGTAGGTTTACCAGGAGTTCCTTATATGAATGAAATCCCATGCCTAGTAAGAGAAAATGGGACCCCAAAACAAGGGCAGATGAGTGGAGTGAGAGGCAGAGTTGTATAATGGGTGGAATACTGGTCTTGGAGTTTGAAAGACCTGGATTCTCTTTTCCCCCAACAATTATTGGTAAGTTAGTTATAGGAATCCCATTTGATATCAGGTGTTCTTTTTGGACCCTGGCTTCTGCTCTAGATGTATCCTTTGGTTACCATTTTAGTTTTTCTTCTTTTCGTCCTAAAATTAAATTTGATTCAGAGATTTTTAGTGGTCTAGTGATCCCTTTTGTGACCATGGATGAGTCATTTAAGCTCTTAGCTTCATCTTTATCTGTAAAATGGGGAAATAGTGTTTGTACTACTTGCCTCAAATGAGATTATACAAATTATAAACCCTGTGTAAATGTCAGGTGTTACTTTCATCCATGTTTTAAACTAGAATAAAAACAAAATCCCTAATTTATTAAGCACAAAAGAGAAAATAATTCCACTTTTGTAGTGATTTCTTGTGTATGGCTTTCTCCTCCTCCTTCATTTAATTAAGTAGCACAGTCTCTGACTAGGGCTTCATGCTGGGCCAGATGTTATTTCAAAGCTCTATAGAAATACTAAGGACAAGAATTAACCTGAGCTGAACTCAACAGCAAGATGAAAACAGAGGACAATAAGTAATTTTAAGAGTTCACTATGAATGTGAGGTAATCATTTGCATTTCTCAAACCCAATCTATCCCAGGTGTTAAGGAAAAATCCTAAATTATAGCATTAGCTTGGCATCCCTGAATTAAAAACAACAACAACGAACAATAAAGCCCATTAGCAATTTTTCCAGCCCCTACAGAATGAACATCTGCCTTCTTCATGACAAGGGTAGGTGATTCAAGAACCATAAATCCAGATATTTGTGTCTTTCCTCCATAAATCTTCAGAATTCCAACCATGCACTCATCAGTGTCTTTAGCTGGAGAGAAAAGAGATGTACAGGCAGAAAGGAAGGCATTTAGATTTAGGTCTTAAATGTTTTACTTTGGGGATTGTTATCATCCCTATGAACTGCAAGGCCCCCTTTTTATTCATGAAGATGCCATCTGCAAAATAATCCTAGATAATTCAAGGATCCCAGATTTCATCAGTGCAGGCACTACCTCCACCAAAACAACTTGTAAAACCCCTGTGACTGGACAGTCTTTATGTGTTACTGTGACCTAAGGATTCTTTCTGAACCTAGCTAGCCCAATTCTTAGACAGTAGAGTCAATCAGCAATCATGTATTAAGTTCTGGTTATATGGCAGGTACTGTGCTAAGTAATGGGAATACAGAGAAAGGCAGCCAGTCGCATCCCTTCTCTCAAGGAGCACACATTCTAATAGAGGAGTCATTGTTAGGAGATATATACAGTGTAAAGGAAGGTAATCTGAAAGCTTCTGGAAGGCAAGGCTGGGCTAGACAGAAAAGTTCTCCTGAAGCAGGTGGGATTTGAGATGAACGAACAGACATCTGTCCAGTTCCTAACTGGCCTACACACTCCAGCTTGGTGTAGTACCTGCCAGGGCTTGTGATCTTCTGGCATGACCTTTGAGAACCTAGGATTGCCTCTGGACCTCTGTTGGAGTAAGAAAGGAATTGCTTTTTAAGAAATTGAATCTTTGTATTTAGAAAGAAGCAATGTGAGGTAATGAAAAATACATTAGGATGATCATGAGAAAACCTGGGCTCTAGGTCAAGCTCTCCCATTTGCTAGCTGGGTGCTTTTGGGCAATCAATTAATCTCCCCAAATCTGTTTCCACCTATCTGTAAAATGGGTGCTGTAAAGCTAATCCTGCCTCCCTCACGAGGCTTTTGTAAGGATCAAATAAACTGATAAATGAAAAAAGGGCTTTGCGTATTGAGAGTGCTATGGTTATTTAAAAGTGAATATAGTGTAAATGCCTAATTCATATTTTTAATAGGTTATTGACTTCTGAGTGAAGAAGGTGAGGAGGGCAAGGGGAAGAATTTGCATAATTGTGTTTGCTACATCTAGAAACTGAAACCAAAGCTGTGTGGGTGGGGACTTCTTTCCTAACGTCAATGCAGCATCCCACTGAACACCCCCACCAACACACTCTCTTCGCCAGCTGCCCACAAACCAGCTGGATGGCAAATCAAAAAGGCCAGGGGTGCACAAAAGCATGAAACCAGAGCAAACATCTGAAGCCTGGGCTGGTTGGAGCCTCTCTGGTTTCATACTGTGAAAGACACATCATTCTTTTTCGTGATGAACATTTGAGTCTCTCTCGGAGGGTGGCTCATCTGATGTGACATGGCAAAGTTGCTAATAATTGGGTAAAAATCATTTCTAAGCAGCTTAATTTTTACCCCTATGTTCTTGGCTTTCCCTTTTAAAACAAACGGATGAGCGATCAATAGGAACTATGCGACTTTTTTTTTTTTTACTAACTATCCAGTATTTTTCAGAACTTGGTATTTGAGGTTGACTGCAACTCATATCTCATTATGTTTGCTATAAGAATTTATAATATTGCCGGTAAATTGCATTACTGGCAAATCTTAAGGGTTTTTGCAGTCCTACTGTACCTGTATCCTGCACGAAATCATTTTAACCATGTCATAAAATCGAATCTTACATTGTTTGTGACTGTAATTTTTAGATGTATAAGCAAGAAAAAAGATTTGGAACTGGAAAGGATCTGAAAGATCACCTCATGTAACCTTATTTGACAGAAATAAGGAAACTAAGGATCAGAATAATTAAGGAACTTGAAGAATGTCTCACAATGAGTTGACCCACCAATGCTGGGTCTTGAGCCTAGGTCTTTAAGCTCCTAATACATTTCTGAGCATTCTAAGCATTTCTGATACTTTCTCTTTGGATGTTAGATCCCTCCAAGAAAAATCTGATGGAAAATTGATTTCTGTGAAATGTGGGGACATTTATGCTATGGGAATAATTGACTACAAATAAAAGGCTATCCATTGGAATAATCAGTAATACTTTTCAGGGGTGGTTTAGCTTCATTTTACAGTAGGGGTCAGAGTTAAATTAATAATCATAGCCTTTGGGGGTGCCATATTTCTTTGCTTACTGTGTCCTTTTTATTTAGTTCTTTCAGTGATTAGCTTAATAAATACTTAATAATTTCTGATGCTGATAAAATGTTTTCATTGCTCTTGTAAATGAGTAACGTACTTTTCCACCTCCTTCCTGAGCAGAAATTATCTCCTAAAGGCATGTCTGTGTTTACTAGTCAAGAGACTTTCATTATGTTGTCATGAGTATGTTTTTCTTCAGTATGTTCCAATTGCAGTTGCTTATCATTGTGCATTCAGTACCAGGGTGAACCATAGACAAGTCATTTCCCATTTAGGGAGGAAAAAAAATAAAAGACCATCAGTATTTTATAGACATTCAAGCTAGATACATTACTTTTCATTCATTCAGAAACAGTCAAACAAGAAAATTTATGAGAAAATGAGAAAGTGCTCTGAAACTGAAGTGCTGTATGGATGTCAAGTATTTATTATTATTATTATTATTACTATTATTATTATAAAGCCAAGATGTATAAGGTAAACTAGCAACTCTCCTCCTTCTCCCCCATACATACATAGTTCTCATTAAATAGGATTCATTGTCTATGGATCTCATTTTTTTTTTAAACTAATAGCCTTGATTTCCAGTAGTGACTTACAGTTTACACAATATTTTCCTTAAAAGAACCCTGCAAAGATGTCATGGCTATTATTGCTTCCATTTTAAAATGAGAAAACTTGGTGCTCAGACACATTAAGTGGCTTGTCCATGATCCTATCAGACTTGACCCCAACTTTGAGCTCCCCAGTTTAATGCTCTCTCCACAGTGTAAAATAATGTTGCAGAAGCATAGCCACAAGTCGCAAATAGAATTATTCCAATTAAGACTCCTTTATCTATGTTTAAAGAGAGAAGAGGAAAACAATCTGATTCTTAGTTTTGTAATTCTTTTTAAATCATTCCATCTAGTCATCTTTGTAGGGCTGGAAGGGACCGCATAGATCATCTAATTCAGTTCCCTTGTTTTCTAGTTCCAGATTAAGTCACATGCCTCATTAATGACAGAGCCAGAACTACAGATTGGGTTCCCTGAATCCCAATCGAGTACCCTGTCTTCTCTGTTAGTTATACAGAAATATGGACAGTGCAGTATTGTATAATAGAGGAGTAATATTTGCTGAATGATAGAATATAAAGGAAAATGAAACAACTTATTCAGAACTAAAGATATCTTAAGTTTTAATATAGCTCATTTAATTTTCAACTGCTTAAACCTCAAAGCAAAGTCAAATTGTTCCTATTGGTAAGATATGAAATTAGTGTTATGACTTGCCTCTCTTAGGTAGTAAAATATCACTACTCATAAACAGGGAGTGATGCTTAGGGAATCATGTAAACGTGTAAAGAATGTAATTAATCGAGATGTGATCACTGTGGTTAGGGCTTGTTCAGGGTTTAGAAAAGTATTGTGTGAAACAAGCTCACTTTCAGAAAATCCTGAAATAGGTCACGCTGTTATTGCTCTCTACCTTTAGGAGAAGAAGATGGTGTCCTTAGGGATACCATCTCAATGTCTTGGAAATGAATGGGTGTAAGGAGACTGACCCTTTTCCCCCCTAACTGGACAGTTTTCCAAAGATAAGGAGATAGAATCAAGAGGGAGAATGTGCTATTTCAATAATGAGTCAACCAGTTATTGTTGTGTCTGTCCTTCATTCTCAAAGAGGACCATGGCATCAGGGAAATGATGATATAACTTACAGTTGACTTGGATTTGAATGAGGAAGGGCTGTGTAAGGTCACCAGCCTCACTTTCTCTTCCAGAGCCATCTGGCTCCAGTGGCCAGATATTCACATCAGCATGACTGGAGATGGCCCAAGATGCATTGGGAGACTGTGGCCCTTGTAGTCAACCAGTATTTGCTAAGTGGCTACCATGTGTTCAGCCCTGTGCTAGATGTCATAGAGTATAAGTAAGAAATAGAAGGCCTGAGTCTGGCCTTCAAAGAGATTACTGTCTGTTTGATGAGACAAAGTGAACACATGGGAAACAAAGAGCAACAAATGGTCAATAACCAAATGTAAATTACAAGCACAGTTGAAATTCAAAGAGGAAAATGATCTTTGGGAAGTTCAAGTAGTCAAGAAAGGCTTCATGGAATACTTGAGATTGGGATTGGACTATGAAGGATAGGTAGGATGTGGGTACATGGAGGGGAAGAAAGGAAATGTTGAGAAGAAATGTAGAAGTGTAGAAAGGACTTTAGACTTGGGCAACTTGTGTTTGTATCTCAGTTCAGATGCTTACCAGTTGTGAGGGCCACTTTGACTTTCTGAGTCTCATTTTTTTCTTCTGTAAAATAGGGATAATAATATTTCAACCACCTCTCTCAGGATTCTTAGACTCCCCAAACTATACAAATACGGGTTATTATTATTATAACTATTATATCAATATTATCATCCTAGATTGAGACAGCAGCATAAGCAAGGTACAAAGGCCTTCCCAAAAGATGTTCCCATATGCCTAACAGTAGTCTGGAGGTCAATTTTGATTTTCTAAAGCTATGCTAGTGATCTATAAGCTCTGGTTAGGGTTACTACATAGAAAGACTTCAGATATGACTCTGGCAATGGACCTTGTCCCTTGACTAAGGCAGATCACCAGAAGGGTGGCCACCATGCACTGCTTTTGTTTTGTTTTTAATGTCAGCAGCCTAGGAAAGACCATCAGCCAAAGCACTAGAATGGTTCTGGCCTGTAGCGGCAAGCACCCCAATATCCCCAGGGTGACTGCCAACACAGGTTCTTAGATCTGCTTTTCAAAAGGAAAGCAACTCAAAATGGGTTAACAAGCTTACTTTAATCAAACAAACATACATTACCTAGTTCAGGGGAAAAGGTCAGCACCCCAAACTTCAGAGTTACAGAACTTACAGATCAAACAGACAGGCTTCCAAACTGTCCAACCATTATATCAATACCAAATCACAGTTACCAGAGAGGGAAGCATCAACATCTGGGTTTTCAAAGCCGGGGGGCTCTCAACAACGGCTTCCCAGAGTCTCACCTGGTCAAGTCACACAACACTTCTCAAAGTGAGCCCCAAAGCAAAGCCCCTCATCAGAGTTTATATAGCCTTCTCCTGGCTCAAAGATTGTAACAACCTCCTTGACCCACTGCCCAATCATACAGCATCAAGGTGTGGTCATTCCTGAAAACCAAGCCTCCCACCACAGGCTCCATGTGACCACATTCAGCCTATTAGGAGGCAGAGCATATTTTCAAGTCAAGGAAGGTTTTCAGAGTCTCTTAAAGCCAATCAAAGTCTCTTAAGCCAATCAAAGGGCCTAGGGGCAGGGAAGATCTTTAAATCTGCATTTCCATTACATGGCCTTGACTGGTGGAAGGAGCAACCATGTTAAAACAGCTGTAGGTCTTCAAAGAAGTGTTTGGAAGATACTGAGGAAATGAGCCCAGCCAAATCTGAAGGACTGTGTTGGAGAATAGACAGAGAAGATTGGATGGGAAGGGTGAGGCCATATTTTGGAGGTCCTTGAAAACTGTTCAAATGAGTAAGGCACTGAACTTTTCTGGGCCTGTTTTCTTATTTGGAAAATGAGATGGTTGGATTTCATGACTTCTAAGGCCCCTTCCATTTCTGAGTTCATGATCTTATTTCTTGTGGTAAACCATGGTCAGCCCATGTAAGTTCTTAAGTGGGGAAAGGGGCATGGTGGAAATTGTACTTGAGAAGGGTTAATATTACAGCTTGAATATAGAGAAACCATTTAAATCATCACACTTATTTAAATAGAAGGTAATGTGTACCTAGGTTGCATCATTGTATCACAAAAGGTATAGGAGCTCTTTTTCTTTTTTATTCAGTAAATAGTTTTACCTTTCATAATGAAAGTTAAGCCAGAGTGTGTTTAATAGTCCAAGTTGTACCCTAAACTATAGTATTATTTTTCATGGATCTGTGAGAGTCCAAGGGCCTCATGTAGGCAGCGCTAAGTAAAGAGTAAAGCTGCTTGGTACTGCCCCTGACAGAAGCCATACAACGGAATGAGGAGTCATTTCTATGAATGTGGGATGTGGGTCAGCAGGCAGGAAGCTGCTTTTATTCATGATGCAACTTCCCGGTCCTAATGCTGTGCCTCCCCCCACCAAAAATAAAATAATTTGACCCATTTAAAAAATTTCATGTTCACATATTAATTCTTTTCCATCCTCTGTCCTCTCCAATGCTAAGTTTGTGCTGATTTTATGACATAACCAATGAATGTAACTTGAATGTTGAATTTACTCTAGAGCCTCCCTTTTATTTCTGTACCCCAGGGTTATCCAGTAATTGATGAGTGAAATGGTTAGCACTATTCAAATACCTCTCTAAGCAAATGCTATTATAAATAGCATGAATTATACCTGGCAAATCAAGGCTTAGAGCAACACATATATTTTTGTATGCCATGTTTTGATTAAAAGAAGAGCTGAAGTTAAAAGGATGATGCAGTGAACAGAATACTAGACCAGGAGCCAGGAGGACAGGGGTTTAAACCCTGCCTCAGATACTTACTAGCTTTGTGACTCTGAGCGAGTTGATTAACCTTTCTCTGCCTCAGTTCCCTCATTCATAAAATGGAGATAAAGGTGGCACCTGCCTCCCAGGCTTGTGGTGAGGATCAAATGAGATAATGTTTGTAATGTACTTTGCAAACTTTAAAGCACTATATAAATGCTAACTATTATTATTGTTAGGCGTGGCAATATGTCCCACATCAGAAAGCTTCTCACTCTTTTTAGCAAGCTATCCTGAGCCTCAGTGGGGAAAATAGTCGTGCCAAATGAACTAAAAATAGATTTAAAACTAAAATTCTCTTTTATGCTCACCAGATTTCTCTCTCATACTTTTCTGGTGCAACCTTGAACTGTAAATGTACCCAAAAAGACCTTTGAGAGTAAGGGATAACTGAATTCCACGACTTCTAGAAGCTATTTTTGGAGAAAAGAAAAGAAGGAGAGATAATTGAGGGGCATGGTAAAAAGGAAAGAGAACTGGATGTCTGTTCCAAATGGACCTGTTTGCTCATATAGCAGGTTGACTGTTCTTATCACTGTCTTTTGTGTTGAAAAAAACCCAATAAGCTTACTTTCCCTCTGCCATGATCACTGTCCCCCACCACCATCATTTTACATTTCTCTCTATTTGATATCCACTTGTCTCTCAACAGTAAGAGGGATCTGGTCCCCACCTTTTTTAGAGTTAATCTGTACAAAAGATCTTTCACTATGTCATGTAGGGTGGTGGCCCTTTGGGAAGCTGGGTGGGATCTTATGTGTTCTGACCTGGCTGTGAGATAAGCAGTAGCACCTGTGCCATTTATTAACTAAAGTGATAAATAATTATCTTCTCTGGGGCATCCTATATGAGCGATGAACTGTATGAGGGAAGGTTCCCACAGCTATAGTGCCCACAGTTGTGACAAGCTTACTCTTCAAAGGAGAATCATCTTGGCTTCCTGGCCCCAAGCAAATGTGTGATCTGAATGTCCCATTGTTGATCTGTGTAGTCTGGTGGATAGATATCAGGTCCTCTAAGCTCATAGGCATAAGTATAGGGCCCATCCAAATATAATGACCAAAGTCATTGACGTCTGAATAAGAACAGGGTTACTACAGAATTACCCATCTAAATAGAACACTTCCTTCCTCTCCCTACAAAGGAATATCTTGATTGTTTTTCTGTCTTGTTTTACCTAGGTGGCAGGAGAATTCCTAAGCCTACTGTCTTTGCTTTATTTGCTTCTTTTGCCTGTTGTGGGGCCACTGATGCTTTTCCTACTGAGATCCCAAATACTCTGAATTGTCTTTTTTTCTAATTTGTGGAAATATATCTTGTTCCATCTACCCATGTTTTCTTTCATAGAAAGGAGACGTGTGATGATTTTTTTTGTCATTTTTTTTGTAATCAAGTTGGGGTTATACTAGGACTGCAAGGATAGTTTGACATTAGGAAAACAATGATAATGATCATAGTAACAAAACAAAAATCTCAAACCACATGATTTTATCAAAAGATAAACATCTCTTGACAAAATACAATGATCATAAGCATCAAAGAACCATTTTTATGATGATTAAAAAGTATATATCTAAAATAAAGAAACTAGCATTATATGTAACACTAGAAGCTTTCTGAGTAAATACTGGATTAAAAAAAGTTTGCCCTCCTACCCCACTTTTATTTGACGTAGTTAAAGAAATAATGGTGATGGAAGGAAGACAAAAAAAGGAACTGAAGGAATAAACACAAGCAAAGAGGAAATAAAACTATCCCTATCTGCTGATGACATAATGGTTTACTTAGAAAATCCTAGAGAATCATTATTCTTTGTAGTATTTAGCCCTGTGTCAACCCGTGGCTTAAATATTTTTTTTAATACCAATTAAACATTTTCCTTGCTCTTCTTGTAAACAAGAAGCAATCACACATCCTTCCTTAAACAGAAATGATCATTTAAAAGCTCGACTGTGCTCACCAGCCAAGTGTGCCTCTCAACCAGACCATGCCATTGTATTTAAGAATGTTCTCTCTGCATGTTGCTTTGGCATACTAAGCAAGGGATAGTGTGTCCGGGGAGGGATTTTACCCCTCAGAAATGATAACTGAAGTAACAAAACACAACACTCTCCTTTGCAAAACAATCCCCATTTCATCTGACTTGTACATTTAAAACACATCCAGTTCTGGTGACTCAAATACAGCAAAGAATGATCTCATGATGATTAGGATTGTAGTATGTGACCTCCTTTGTTTTGCTATTTTTGGTTTATTTTGGCCCTTCTCAATACTCTCGGCTGCCTAGAAAGAAGCTGTTGGCACCATTGCAGTGTTTATATTTTGCAGCCTCTTAGGTTGAAATTGTCAGTTCAAAAACTGTAAGCTCACATTTCAGCTCTGACAGCCCTTCCCTGTTTGCAGATATGTCCAGAGTGTTGTTTTCCTCGGCAGCAGAATGTCCAACCACCTCTGAACTTACTTCCTCTTATTCTGATCAGGAGAGTTTAGCCACTACCAGGAGTCATGAGGCATGGTTACACACAGTGTGCCTCTGAGGGAAAGGAACCCCACCTCCTTTCACCTCAGAACCTGCAGGGTAAATGTTGATCAATTTCCTGATTGTTGGGGCTCAGAAGGGAAAAAAGGGGAAATCAGTTAGGGCAGTTCATTCTCCCCAGATCCAAGTTGCTGCTTCCTAGGTAGATGGGGAAATGATAGTGGAGTGCTTTAAAACACTTGAGACACAACGAATGGAAGAAATCTAGCTTGATTGAGAATATCCTTAGTTGCTTTCTTTAGGTATATGAAGTAGTTTGGCTATATGATAATTACAGGCACATGCTCCAATAGACTGTCAATCCTAAGGCTATTTTCAAGTTAAAATATCACCAGTGCTATCATTTCTTCTTCATTCACTCAATCTTATAAAAATTCTTGGAACACAAATGCCCTGGAAAAAGATAATCACATAATCAAGGTCTCCTCCTTATAGATGGGCTGGTGATAAAATATCATTGACAGGTCATTAATGACCCCTGATCATAGGAAAAAAAATCATCAGCTGAGGGATCTGTAAGACAGGGAGTGATGGTTCCTAATTCTTTTGTCTATCTTTGTATTCAGAGACTTCTTTATTCACACCCATACTCCCTACCTTTTCTTCCCTCCCCCTCTCATTTTTAGGTTGAATATAAGTCACCAAGAAATTCTCTTATTTTAACCAGTCTTCATTTTTTGTTATTGTTGGTTTTTTTTCTTTCTTTCTTTCTTTTTTTTCAGGAGACTCTTGGCTTGAATAAAAAGCTGTACTGTTAAAATATGTGCTTTTTCAATGTAGAAATTTGTATTTTCATTTAGGGACACCCACAGAAAACAAACCCTCAATTTTCTTATTTCTGTTAGAACAGGAATTTTGTTTGATTTTCCCATCTTGCCTTGGTGAACTGAGAACTTTGAGGGTGTGGGCTGGAGAGAACTGGGGAAAAAATATCAAGGCTGAATGTTGGCATTCCCAAAGTTATTTGTGTGTCTATTGGAAATAGGACTTCAGGGTGATGGCATATTTCTGCATTTACTTTAGCTGCCTTATAAAGGCTTTTGTTCTGTTCTGAGATAAAATACTAACAAACAGGAAGTTTAAAAAAAATACCGTGGGCAATTGTTCTTAATGTTGTTATTCTTACAAAGTTTTAGCTGTCATATCGCATGGCCTATTTTAAAGGGCTCCTGTAGGGGGCATTATTAATAAAGGAATCAAGAGAGGTGAGGTCTGTTGGAGACTGTTCCAGTAGTCAATTTAACTCTTTATAAGACTGCAGGACTGACCCCAAGAACCCAGAGAGCTTACTGAAAAATATAACTGTCCCAAACTGAAATGTATGGGTGGAAGGAGCAGAGCCCGTTTTTATAGGGAGGGAGAGGAGGGGAAGGGAACCTCTTTCAAAATTTTATTTATTGTTTTTTATAACATCTTTTGCTATTCAAAGTAAATAAAGAGGAATCTAGGAAGTTTTCTCCCCCTTAGCGTAGGCACTTTTTGTGTTTGTAAAAATAAGAAGCAAATAATTTAACGAGAGAAAAATCATAGAATCTTAGATTTGGAAGAGTTCTGAGACCATCTAGTCCAACCAATACCTAAGCAGGAACCCCACTCCCCTCCTCCCTGGTGTCCCGAAAAGTGGTCATTGACCCTTTGTTTGAAGACCTACAAGTGACTTTGAACCCACCACTTTCTGAGGCAGTCCATTCCATTTTTGGACAACCATAATTGTTAAGGAGCTCTTCTTTGTATCATATCTAAATTTGCTTCTTTGCAATTTCCACTGATTCTGGTTTTGCTGCCTATCTGAACCGGAGCAACAATAATTAACTATTTCCTCACTAAATGTCCCTAGAGAGTCTCCCTCCCTCTTCCCCCCACCCCTCTCCTCTCCCTGTCTTCCCCACCTCTGTGCTAAATTAACCTTGGCCAGGGCTAGAAAAGATTCAGACCCGATGATGTCATCTTTTGGGTGGAGGGTCTAGTTTAGGTGTTAGTAATACCGGCTTTTAGTTTGTTCCTTTTTCCTAGTGGCTCATCAGACTTCCTAGTCATGATGATTTCATCCCTGGGCTCTGCTACATCTCACATCTTTGTATGATGTATTGAGGGGTGGTATATACAAGGTATAGCCCAGGAGTGAGGTGGGTGGAAGAATGTAAGCACAGGGAAATTGATTGATTTTTTTTTAGGTCACACCAAGCTGAAAGTAGATGGTTCATTACTTGCTGTCTCTAAGAGAGCAGCCTCTTGCCCTAGATGTTTTGGTATTTGTGCAATTAATTCTTCTTATCTCTGAAGCAAAATCAAGTTTATAAGATCCGAATTCAAATGTATTTTTTTTAGTAACTGTGATCCCAAAAGTTGTATATAAATTGAACTTTTATAGAATTCTTTAAGTACACCCACCAGTGGGTTTTTTTATTTTAAAGGTACCCTGTCTTCGGGGTTGGTAATCATTTATTCTAATTCATGTTTTCTAAGTTGAAAGTTTTCTTTTTTTTAAAGGAATGTATTTTTGAAATAAAAATTGGATCATCTGTCCTAATGTAGTATACTTGGGGAGAAGTCTCCTTTATCTTTCTTTAAGGTTATGAGTATGAAGACTGGTGAAGAGAGGTTCACATAAAGATAAAACTTGGCTCCAGGCCAGAGAGTGGCTTTCTTTAGAATTAGAATAGAAAGGAACCTTGGAGGTCAACTAATGCAACCCCCTCATTTTATAGATAAGGAAAGCTGAAACCTAGATGGGTTAAGTGATTTGCCCATAGTCATACAAGTAAGAAATAGCCAAACCAAATTCAAACTCAGCTCCTCTGTCTCAAAATTCATTACTCTTTACACTATACCAAGGATTCGGAATTATTTACAGAGATCCTATAGGACATTTTGGGCAAAACTGGAAAAGTAGAGGGAAAGACTGAGGAGGAGGAAGAAGGAAGAGGGACAGACAGAAAGAGGGGTGGAGAGAAACAGAGCAGTAGGGAGGGGGAGTATGAAAGGATGGGGAGAATGAAAGAATATTACTAAGCCTTTGATTGGAGAAGGTTGCTGAAAAAGGGATCGGCACTTAGGAGTTATAGAATTGGGGATGTTGAGAAGGGCCAGGAACAAATGGTTTAGTTTTTGTTGTTTTATTTTTTACAATCACATCTGGTCTGTTCATCTATAGATGACTTTCTGTCAACTCTCCCAACTCTGTTCTGTTCTGGGCTAGGCATATGGCCCAAGTTGCACAACTCAGCCTAACGGCTAATTCTCTTGTCCTGAACTTCTGTCTTTTCTGTTTCTGTGTTTATTACTAAGTCAAACAAAATGTTAACAGAAAATGTGGTGAAACAATCTTGCACATGTATGGTGGGAGTAGAGGTAGAAGGGACAAGTGTGTGGAGATATCTCAGCTTTCTCATTGCCCATGCAGTATGCAGTTCCTAGAACCTCAGAGTTAAGGGTCCAGAAGTTTCAGCATTGTTTCACATGACTATGGAAACCTTAAAAAATGTTTTTAAGGAAAAAAAGGTGCTATATTTTTGCTAGTCTTTTTTAATGTCTGAAAATTTGTGAACACATTGCATCAATTCACCCTCTCGAGTTGCTGTCATTTTGAAAAGAGGGGAAAACACTTAGGGATTTATTGAAGAGAGAGGAACCAGCCACCCCATAGATTTTCTTTAAGACTTAAGCTAACCTAGTTTAGAGAAGAAAAAAAAAGTGTGCTCTGTGTGTGTGTGTGTGTGTGTGTGTGTGTGTGTGTGTGCGCATGAGTGTGTAAACATTTGTAGAGTTCTCTATGGGAAACAGAGCTTGTAAAGGTCATTCTGTTGTGCTTTTAGGTTTCATTGATTCTTCATGATCTTCATGATTCACTGCAGATCAAAAAGGGCCTGGACTTTTTAATGCTAGCTAGCTCAGTTTTGTCTCTGGGATTTTAGTACAATGAGATTACTATCAAAGACCCTTGACCTTCATTCTTGGGGAACTTGAGAGCTTCATTAAAAAACATGCATACCATTAGGAGGTTGATTCTATTGGCAATTCAGTATTATCAACAGTGTTATTAAATTAATGCTTAATTTTATGGTGTAATACAGGAGCTTCAATAAACAGCAACACCTCATCATGAAATAAAGACTGAAACCCTTGCAAAGCTGTGGTCTCCATTTGTTTAATCTAAGACATTTAGGATAAATCAAACAGAAAAGTCATCCAGTTTTAAATAGTTCATAAGAAGCAGAAGGTTAATATCTATTTCTCAGCGTACACACATTTTTAATGAATCATTAAAGCTTTTTCTTCAGATTATGTACTCCGCGGTTAGAAAGCATGCAAAAGTTATTTGTCTCTTTAATTCTGTGCCTTTTCACTGATTTCAGTCTTACTCATTAGAAAATGCTCTGTTCACCCACGGATGCCAAGGGCTCTAGAACCTAACCACTTCATGCTCTCCTTTATACTTTTTTTAAAACAGACTTTCTTTCCTCATCTGTGGCTTTCATAGCAAAATATGAGTTAACAAACAAAAATTGATTCTTTTCAAAAAAGGTTTCTGCCTTCCTCCCCCACCCCGTGTCATTTTTTACTTGGGTATTGTATTAATTGCGTGGTCCGAAGCAGATTACAGTAATGATAATATGCTTTTAGAGTTCACTGTTGAAATATGTGGGTTTCAGCATTACTTTGAGTAAATGTGATGTAAATGAAGGCTAGTTCATAATGGCCCTGTTTGAACTTGTTCATTCCAAAATGGGTGTCATCCTAGGGACAGTCTCACCTCCACTCCCACTCGACCGTTCTCTACCCCTAGTTATTTATAATCTGACACTTAACCACATGATCCAAAGTGAATCTAGCTAATCTTTTAAGTTTTTAAAAAATACTTTATATTTAGGAATTGGAATGAAAAATTAATTTCGACATCTGCTTAAGTAATCAAATCTCCAAAGGGAAGTTTACCTGGTGTCAGCCCACTTTTGACAGTGTCCAAATTTTATAAATACCTACTTTCTGGATTTAGAAAAATGAATCTGCAAAATTATTAGTTTATACTATGCTGTCTAGTAATGTGTTCCAGAATACAAGTAGAATCAGGTTTACATATCTCTGACCAATCCTGTGCTGGCTGCTTTCCCCTTTCTATTTTTTATTTATTTATTTTTGCATTGTAGCAATTTTGGAGTGGTGGTGCCATATTATAATCAGAGCAGTTTTTTAATAATAAGAATTATTATAAAATTATTTTTAATATATGAATTATTATTGTCATAAGATCTTGAGCATATATATATCCTTTTTATATAGTTTTTATACAAATGATCTTTTTCCTTATTGAAATTTTAAAAAAATGTGTCCTCCATATAAATAGGAAAGCCCAAAAGTAATTATGCTTGATACATTATCTTTATTTGGGGGCCTTTTATCATGAGTGTTCCATTTAGAAATGTGTTCAGTTGTTTTGATAAATATTTTATGTCAATTGTTTATGTGTAAAAAACCATTTATAGACTTTTTAAAAATAGCTTCATTGGAGATAAATTAGAGCTTTTTGATTAAGAGACAGAATTTAATGAAAAAATGTCTGTTGAACTGAAACCATAATTTCTTTTCAGTGTGAAAAGATTTGCTGAAGTACACTTTGACCCTGAGAAAGGTGGGGAGTGCCTGAGTGAAGTGGATTTACCCATCTTTGATTTCAAATGGAGCATTTGGCCTTTCTGTTTTTCTGTGCAGGCCCTAGTATACTATGACTGCCCAATTAGGAAACTGACTAACTTAATTTTGGGGGCATGGCACAAAGCCTATGTGTCCCAAGTGATCTGATGTGGCTGTGATTTAGAAGTCTTCAAAATAATTTCTGCATGACAAACATTTATAGATTTTTCTGTCTTTATGATATATTTAAACAATGACTGATTGAGCTGTAGTTGGTAATCAGCATTATGTAGCATGCCAGTGATTTTTATCTCAATATTCATCCATATTGTATGAGACAACATTAATATTTCACATAGGCTTATCCATGAAATTAATTTTTTTCTCTCATGTCACAACCCATTGTAATTGTATATGTCCAAGAAAAACAGAAAGTCATGTGAAAAACTGAGTAAAATCAAGCGATTCACACCCCCATTATAAACCTGTAGTTGTGAATATTCATGGATAATTTTAAAACACCCTCAAAATTGCTTCCCTCCCATCAGTAAGGAATGTATTTTTCCTTCAAGCATTAACAAAATCAGCCTCATGCTTCTCCTACCCTTGGGAAAAATTGCATTGTATTGATTGACAGTAATTGTGTGGTCTTTGTTTGAATCCATGGCCAGTTTTTTGGTAAATTTGCATGTCCTTATTCAGAGCATTGGAGAGAGATTGTTTTACCAGGTGTGTCCAGTATAGATAATGGTTATTGCTAGAAACCTTAATTATTTTGCTTCCTTAAGAAAATTAAATATTTTCATTTAAAAGTTTACTTTTTACCTCTACCAGAATAGCAAAGCCATGCCATTTAGTAGTACATAGAATCACACAGTGTTTTAACTGGAAGGAGACTTAGAGATCATTTAAGTCCAACTTGCTCAATTTAGAAATGAGGAAATTGAAGCCCAGAGAGATGAGGTGATTGGCCCAAGGTCACATAACTAATTAGTTGCAGATGCAGGCCTTTGACCTCAGCCCTCTGACTCTCAATCAGTGTTCTTTCCACTCCACGGTATTGTCTCCTTAAGTCCTGTTCCACCTGGCCTTATGTTCCCATTTTATTTTATTTTTTTGAATAAGCTGAAGAGTCAGGGGTTTGTAAATAGGTTGTACTACAAATGGGTTGTAAATAGGTTGTTTTACAAAAAGACTATTGCTTCTCTCAACAACCAGAGATACTATGCTATTCAGATTATTTACAAGTAGTTGACAAAGATTCAATTATAGCCTTGTGATATTTGTGCATGTTACATTTGAACAGTTTTAGGGGAGAAAGTTGAAAGTGGGCATTCCTTTTTAGGGGAATTTCAATCAGAATCAAAACACAACAGATTCCTGGAGGCAACATAACTATTGCAATTATATCTTTGAATGTATTTCAAGGGGTCTTGCTGAATGGTTCTGTTACAATCTTCTAGATGAGAATTTAATAAAACATTATTGTAGAGGTCCTAGCACAGATAGAATTGCTTAAAACACTACTGTAGAGATCTTAGCACAGACGAGAAGAAGCAGTGGAGCTCATTCCCATGCTACAGTATTATGTTGGATTAAAAAAAAATTAATCACATGTAATAGTCATGCTTGGAGTAAAAGAACTTATCTAAATATCCTCTCATCTCTTGGTTTTGTAACTCATCTGTTGCACCTATCAAATAGGAGATAGATAGGCTTTAACTTTTGGGCCTTTTTTTGGTTTAAGTTCATTAACCAAATTTGTATTTATTTCACATTCCATTTTCTAGTTTAAATTATTTTGTTAAAGTCAATGTTGACAAAAGCATTAATACTGATTTTTGTTTGCATGACCCATGTGAATGGTGTAGTTCAAGCTTCATTATCAAGGCTGTGTTGAGTTAACCAGGTTATACCAATAGGAAATTCTTTTGGAAAGTGTTTCCCACCTAACCCTTTTGTATACGATGCTTAGATAACATCCTATCCTATACCACTTTACCAAAAAAAATCATCTTTGGCCATAATCTAAAAATGGGAAATTTATGTTTGAGTAAACCTAGACCACTGTATTGGAAAATATGATTCAGCCTTGTCTGTAGAAACAATTTCACACTTGCCTCTGCCTGACATAGATCACAGAATCATGAACGTCGGGGCTGGAATAGACTTTAAAGCTCATTCTACAGATGAGAAAAATAAGGCCCAGAAAGGGGAAGTATCTAACCCCACATCACATAGCTAGATAGAAGCAGCATTTGAACTAAAATAATAAAAATAATGAGTATTTTTTATGGCACCTTAAGGTTTATGAAGCACTTTAAATCCATGATCTAATTTAATAATAAAAATAAGAATGGCTAGTATTTTTATAGCAATGTCAGGTTTGCAAAGAGTTTTATATCTGTTACCTCATTTGATCCTCACAACAACCCTGGAAAAAACAATAGCTAGCATTTATTCACCACTTTAAGGTTTATAAAGCATTTTACAGATATTTTTTTATTTGATCTTCAAGATAATTCTTTGAGTTGCTATGCTATCATTTTGCCCATTTGACAAATGAGAAAACTGAGGTTAGTAGGAAGAAAAGAAAGAAACATCTATTGAGCTCTTACTATATGCCAGACACTATCCTAAGTACCTTATAAATATCTCATTCGATTCTTACAACCTTCGGAAACAAGTGCTGTTCTTATCTCCATTTTAGTTGAGGAAACTGAGGCAGACAGGTGAAGTAACTTGTCCAGGGTAACACAGTTAGTATTTGAGGCAAGGTTAGAATTCAGGTCTTCTTGGCTCTTTATATCATCTTCTATTTAGTACAACACCTACCTGCCATTAGAGGAAGGTACCTTAGATATTGTTATTCCTGTCTAACCAATGAGCAAACTGAGGCTCAGGGAGTTAAGCAACTAGGTCAGGAAACCTTGGGCTTTCTAATTACCAAGCCACTAGTCTTCCCAATAGAGTTTCAGAACTGGTTAGTATCCAAAAAGATTTCATCCTAGTTTAGGATAGGATCATTCAGAACACCAAAAGTCAGCTCACTAACTGGGGAAGTAATTAAGAATATATAGTATTCTTTACCCCCTATATTTTGCAAACTCCTCCCAGTAAGCATATCATTTTTACATTTTCTTGTTAATCCACACTCATCAGATCCCATATCTCTAGTCCCTTTCAAGACCTGGCTCACGTATGACCTTCTCCATGGTGCCTTTTCTAATTCCCCCAGTCATTTGTGCCCTTTCCCTTCCCCCAAATTAATTTGTATTGTATATATTATGTCCTTACATACCTGTACACATGTGGCTTCCCCCAATAAAATGTCAGCTCTTGAGGACAAGACCTATTTCATTTTTTGTCTTTGTATGTCTAGTGCCTAGCATAGTGTCTAGCACCTAGTAGGTCCTCAATGAATGCTTATTGAATTAATTATTTGAGGGCTACATGTGATTTAGAATTATTCTTTTTTTTTTCAGACAGATGATATTGCACATCCTATTACAAGTAAATTGCTTTTGCTTTCCAGATGACTTTTCCCCCCAAATCGATATAGATCTTAAGATCATCATCTTAAAAAAAAATCTGCCTTAGCATTAATATGAACACCCTTCTTCATTTACTAACCAACTGATCAAAGAATAAGTAATTCACTGCATGCTACCTGAACAGGGAGAAGCCAGTGTTATTTCTTTCTCAATTGAAACCATTCTACTTGGGCAGGATTTTAATTTATTATTTCTATTCAGTAAGAGTAATATTAATCCTGCATGGGGAGTGGAGGGGAAATAAAGTGACAATCTGAGTGAGGACTGAAAGGACTTTAATGTAGGAGACTGTTGTCACAGTGAAACATTTCTTTCCAAATGAGGTATTACCACAACTTAAAACTGACTTATGGTATGCCTTTCGCTTTCTACCAAGTACCACATAGGGGAAAAGTACCTTGGTTCTAACTGCTGATGCTCAAATATTAAGAGACTCCAAACAGCCCATTCTTAGGATGTAGGGCAGAAACTAGAAAAGCCTCATGACATCCCCAGCTTGCCCACTGATAGATGAAAAGACTGAGGCCCATAGTACATGCTTACTAAAAGTTCATTGGCTGAGTGACTAAGGCTACATTAGTCACTTAGATGCCTAAGCCAAGATGACTATCTAGGTCACCCAAATCCAGGGTTCTTTCTATTATGCCATGCTGCCTATATAGAATTCAAATTTGAGACTGGACATGATATATGTAAATGACATTCAAGGCTATTTTTATATTCCTTCTCAGTTTACTTCCAACAGGTAGCACTTAAGGGTTTACCATGTTCAAGGCACTGAATTAGACACTGTAGAACAAGATAAAAAATGAGCCCCTATTCTTAAGTAAATTACAGTCTATAGGGTCATACAACATAAACACTGTTAAATATAAAACACAATTGGGAGAGGGTAGGCCCAAAAAGAGCTCAGAAAAATAGTTCTAGAAACACTCAGAGGGGGAAAGGGTACTGAAAACTAAGACCAGGGAAAGCCTTAGGGAGAAGGCAGCATATGAGCTAACTTGAAGGAAAGCTAGATTCTTAGAGATGAGGGTGAGGAAGGAGCACATTCCACTTGGAATGCATTTATTTCCAAGGAATAACATTTTCTTAAGATTTTACCCCAAGATATGTATTGCTCCTTTGTTGATAGGAGGTCATACCTGAAGTAAATTGCATGTAGTTCACACTTAGAGGGAAAGACAGGCAAATCAAAGAAACCGAGGGGAGAATTAATGAGACTTGTCTAGCAGTAAAAGGGGTCCCAAGAAATCAGTATGTGGAGCTTGGCAAAATGGAGATTAGACAGGGAAAGAAATATAATTCCACATATAGGTAATGGGTACTGATCCCCAGGGTGGAGAATAATTGTTTAGCATAATACAGGAAGGAGCAAGTAAAGTAATAAGGTGAAAACAGGGGAAGGACGTCTTAGAATTTAATATTAGAAATAAACTTCTAGATAATGAAGTCTGCTTGAGTGAGAAGTGGTCCTATCAGAAAAGGAATACCAATTCCAGTAACACTGGCCATTGTTGTTTGTTGTTGTTCAGTCGTTTTCAGGTGCATCCAACTCTTTTTGACCCTATTTGGAGTTTTCTTGGCAAAGATCCCAGAGTGGTTTGCCATTTCCTTCTCTAGCTCATTTTATAGATGAGGAAACTGAGGCAAACAGGGTTAAGTGACTTACCCAGGGTCACACAGCTACTAAGCGTCTGAAGCAGATTTTTTGGGGGGGGCTTTTTGGAGGGCAGTTGGGGTTAAGTGACTTGCCCAAGGTCACAGTCTAGTTTTTGTGTTAAGTGTGCATTTGAACTCAGGTCCTCCTGACTCCAGGGCCAGTGCTCTATTTACTGTGCCACCTAGCTGCCCCTCTGAAGCAGATTTGAACTCAGGAAGGTGAGTCTTCTTGACTCTAGGTCTGGGACTCTATCTACTGTACCACCTAGTTTGCCCTACATTCACCAGTAGGCTAGAGTAATAGCTAGCTAGTATTTATATAGTATTCTATGGTTTGCAAAGCACTTTACATATTGTATTCCTTTGGAAGTAGGTGTTATTATTATCCCCATTTTATAAGGAAGGAAACTCAGGCTTAGAGAGGCTACATGACTTGCCCTGCGTCTCAGAGCTGGTAAGATGCAAATGAGAGGAGGGATTAAAGTAAATAAAGAAAGACTGGGATTTGGGGTCAAACAGAAACAGAAACACATGAAACTGGCCCTGATCTTGATATTTGTTTTCTTATTGTTGTCTTCAGTCTGCCATCCAGAGACTCTGAGTCATAGAACCATTTGAAATCTATGTGTAAGAGTATGGTTAAAACTATCCCATTTTAGCTGTGATACCTTAAATCAGTGGGCAGCTAGGTGGCACAGTGGGTAGAGTGCCAGTTCTGGGCCTGGAGTCAGAAGAACCTGAGTTCAAATCCAGCCCCAGACACTTACTAGCTATGTGACTCCTGTTTGCCTCAGTTTCCTCATCTGTAAAATGAGCCATAGAAGGAAATGGCAAACCGCTACAGTGTCTTTGCCAAGCAAACCCCAAATAGGGTCATGGAGGGTTGAATGGGACTGAAAAATGACTAAACAACAACAATAACAACAAGAAACCTTAAATGGGTAAGAGAACAAAGTGTGACCAGTGGCTACAGCCTCTTAGAATCAGTCCAAGCCTTTGGACTGATTACCCTTAGTAATCTAGAGTAATGAAGCTATCTTAGAAACTAAGGGAGAGATTCTGAAAGTCCAGCTTTTCATCCTGTGCTTAACTTCTTTCTCCTAATACCTTTCTTTAAGATCATAGAATCTAGGGTGAACCTTATATTGCCACAAAACCCAAAGTTTGCTTCACTGAGGTTGGATATGTCTGCTTGTCACTCTGACCTAATATTTATTGAATAAAAATCCAATTGCTAATTCTAAATAAAATCATAAAATTTGACCTCTCCCAGTGAATTTATAATCCCATTTTAAAATCATGTTTTTTCTGAATAAATTGAAGCAAAATTTTGATTGTAAGAGAAATACCTTTATCGGCATAGAAAAAAGTTTTTTTTTTTTGTGTGTGTGTGTGTGTGTGTGTGTGTGTGTGTCCTGGAAGAAAAAATGGCACCACCATCTTCATAACACATTCCTTTGCATTAGTTTGTCTTCTCCCCATATTTAAAGGGATTTATTACCAAAGCACGTGTGGCCAACACCATGTTTACAACTTATGATAAGACTTAATTGCTTCATGTACTGGCCTGTTTTAAAAATAATCTTGTCATAACAAAACTAAGCAGCAAAACAATACAGATATTACAAACTATGTATGGGTCTTTTTCTCAAGTGGAAACATCTCACACTGGTTAGCCTTGAAAGTCGGTGATGAGAGCCACCATCCCCTTTATTACTAGACCTTTTTTTTAATTGTCTGAAGTATCATAATAAAGAAGTGAAGAAAGAACAAAGTTAAATTGCTCTGCTAAAACAACCACTGTTTAAGTCTACAGAGGAAGAAACAAGGCTAAATAATGAAAACCTAACTTTTCTTTTGTAATTGTAGCATGACTCAAAGATTACTCTAGTACAAAGTACAGTAATAAACCAGTGTTTTGAAGTAACTATTATAAAAGCAATGAGTCAAAGAGTACAGCAGTAGTGAAAATGAGCTAATTAATCAGAAACCACAGGTTCTAATGCTTAATGATACTAAATAGAAGTGGCTACCATTCAATCATATGGTTTCAGAGATGCCAAAGTTCTAATGCTTAATCATATAATGCATGAAAGTGGCTACAATTCAATTAGAAAGTTTCAAAGGTAACTAGGAAGAAGTTCTATAAGTGGTAATATGTCTATAAAGCCATAAGTGCTCCTCCTTCACCTTAAGAGTGAAGATTTCAAACCAAACACTTGATGCCTATATCCCACCTACCCTATGCCAGTATATATTTGTACATACATTTCATTTTATCTGTTAAATAATCTAATTCAAAAAGTTGACATTAGATATTTTCATTTCAAAAATACTATCATAAAATATCAAATAGTATGAAAATTATAAATTATTAATTAAGAACATATTAACATGGTGCTCAAATGAAATAATATATGTAAAGGGTTTTGTAGGCTTCACAGGTCTTCGTAAGTATCAGTTGTCTCTTCTCTTTCTCATCATTATCTCTGGATAAGTAGACAGAATATTAGACTAGGTACCAGAAGACATACACATAGAAATCATAGTTGTAGAGACAGAAGGAATATTAGGCCATTTAGTTAACTCCCGCATTTCTCAGATCAGGAAGCAGATGGACAGGGGTTAGGTTATTTGCCTAAGCACGGGAGGTGGAATTTGAATTCAGACCCTCTGCATCTCTAGAACTGCTGCTTTTGCCAGCAAACCATAGTAACCTCCTAGTTCTTTCCCATCTCTTCAGGTTTCCAGAAACATTACAGGACATCTTTGTTTGGGGTGGGAGTGTTGGGGAGAGAAGTGGGGAGAAGACAGCAAAGAAAAACAACATTGCCTCTCTCAAGAAGGTTCCTTAGTAAGAAATCCAGAAAAGGGAGAAGAAAATATTTCTCCTTCAGATAATACTACATGGCTTCCTATTTTCCCAGACTAGTACAATCTAATGCTATACTTCAGCAACATTATGAATTAAATTGTCTTTTGAATGCTGGCCTGGGAACCTCTAACCACTGTGTTTAACATTGTTTCTATGGGGAAGTATATTTGGAGTTTCAAACAACCGACTTGCAAATGAGTTGTATTTTATAAGTTTGTTTATAAGTTTGGGACTCTCCGTATATGGAGCTAAAGTGTTAGCTTTTATTATTTTGGATGACCTTGGTAACCATAGCAGAATTTCTCCATTAAGCCACGGCTTTACTTGAGCACTCTTTCAAGCGATTTTCAAAAACCCTGATGGGTAGCTAGCCTTGGACAGGCGTGGAATATTTGCATTACTGTTTTTTTGGGGATGAGTTGAAGGGTTGGCACAGAGGGAAATGAAGTTGACAGACTCTTGGGAAGTGTCACCTGGCTGGTGATAGGTCTTGGTCAGCATGGAATAGAAAGGCCAATTCAGCCTGAAGGTAGCATTCTCTTTGAGAATAAGCCAATTTCTTCTTTTCTATAAAACAGTTGAGTCAGTGATTTTATTCTTTCCAGGTATCTAGTATATTTATCATATGTGAGTGAGGTCTTCTACTAGTTCTTTTTCTGGCTTTCTAAAGGGGGAATCTTTTAGGTTATAATGGTTGTCAGGGCTAAGTGTTGCCATGGATTGAGTGCTGGGATTGGGATTGAATTCAGGAAGACCTGAGCTCGAAGTTGGCCTTACACATGTACTAGTGTACAACCCTTGGCAAGTCACTTAAAAATCTGTTTGCCTCAGTTTCCCTAGTTGTAAAATGGAAATAATGGTACCTACCTTAAAGGGGTGTTGTGAAGATCAAATGAGAGTATTTGTAAAAGCCCTTAGCACAGTGTCTGACCCACAGTAGGTGCTATATAAATTGTTATTTCCCCCTCTTCCTCTGCTCCACTAATAGTATGGCAGATGCCATGTTTTCTATTGGTATTGTGTTGTTCAGTCATTTCAGTCATGTTTAACTCTTTGTGACCCCAAATGGGGTTTTCTTGGCAAAGATACTGGAGTGGTTTGCTGTTTCCTTCGCCAGCTCCTTTCCCCTTCCCTTCCCTTCCCTTCCCTTCCCTTCCCTTCCCTTCCCTTTTTTTTTATAGGGATGAAGGCAGGGCAGTTGGGGTTAAGTGACTTGCCCAAGGTCACAGGCTAGTAAGTGTTAAGTGTCTGAGGCTAGATTTGAACTCGGGTCCTCCTGACTCCAGGGCTAGTGTTCTATTCACTGCCACCTAGCTGCCCCTCCAGCCCCTTTTATGGAGGAAGTAACTGAGGAAAATAGAGTTAAGTGGCTTGTCCAAGGCCACATAGCTGGTAGGAGTCTGAAGCTGGATTTGAACTCAGGTCTTTCTGACTCCAGGTCTGGTACTCTTATCTACTGTGCCACCTAACTCCCTTTCTGTTGGTGACCTCAACATATTTTCATAGTCAAGTACTCTGCATATCAGAGGATTAAAAAAATATTAGAAAATTAGAAAAATATTAAAAAATTAGAAAAAATATCAGATTGGGTAATGTTTTTTCAACTATAAAATGAGGAGCCTGATTACTCTTTCTGGCCCTAGATCTATGTGGCATACTAAATAGAATCCTAGACTTGGATTAGTCTAATATTATTAGTCTAATAATTAGTCTTCCTGACCTGAGTTCAAATTATGCCTACTTCAGATACTTACTATATTACCCTGAGTAAGTCACTTAACTTTTCTCTGCTTCTGTTTCCTCATCTGCAAAATAGGGGTGATAATAACACCAGCCTCTTAGGGTTGCTGTAAGGATCAAATAAGTTAACACATGTAAATCACTTTACATATTTTAAAGGGGTATATACACATACATATATAATGTATTTGTATACATGTACATACCTATATGTACCCATACATATACATACGATTATATAATGCAGTATATAAGTATTAGCTATACTTACTATTGTATTATAAACCTTAAAGGGCTGTATAAGTGTTCAATATTGTAATTAGCCTATGAGCATATATGTTTATATAGCATTTTTTATTCTCCATGTTACTTTCAGATTTTTACTTCATTTCTAATCAAAATCCTTTCTCTGCTGCCTCATTATGATGTGTAGGAGCCTCTGGCTTATTAAGGGCTGGGCAAGTAGAATGTAAGGTCTGGCTGTCCTACTAAATTGCAAAGGCTTTGAATAAAGGCCTAGTAGTAGATTATGCTGTCCAAGCTCCAACTTAGCTAAGTCCTGGTCACTCACTGTCATGATTTTTTTGGCCATGGTGACGCAGTAAGAAAAATCCGTGAGGTAAATAAAGCAACTAATATTATTCTCATTATCTCAAATAAGAAAATGGAGACTCAGGAGGTGACACAGCTCACACAGTTGTGGCCAGCTCAGGCCTTCTGACCCCTCATCTCATACCCTTCCTACTCTGTGGTCTCTGTTCCACTTACTCAAAAGGTAAAATGACTCATTCTGACCTTCTCTGGCTAACCTCAGAGGTCCCAGTGGGCATGGGCCACGAATGGGACTGGAATGATCGAAGTAACAAGTTTTGATTTTTATGGAAAGATACTTAAGGCCCATTCAAATCTCGACACTCTGAAACTCAATACTGCATGAGAATTGTTACACCTTAGAATCTGTCCAGTCTGCCAACAGAGCGTCTCATCTGCATTCATTGCACTCTACTTTTCATCAGGTGTATCCTAATTCTTCCTTGTTCTTTACCCATATGATTTCATGGCAGAACATTGAGTCAGGTGTGCCAAACATGTTCCACTTTGGACTAGAAGGATTATATAGACATAACCCTGCAAAGATAAATGGTATTTAATTGAACAAACAAGCTTTGTGTTGTAATAGTGTTCTGAGTCCTTTCTGTTTTATTTCAAAGGAACACTGGCATTACTAGGAGGCCTAAAGGAGTTTTTAAATACACACATACACACACACATATACACATTTTGCTCAGTCTTTATAATGTGAAATGTGAAGACCTTTTCAAGGAAGGAGGTTAAAGCCATATGCTAATCCAGTTAATTTTTTACTATTTCAGTCCTAGCTGGGGATTAAGATACTTTTGTTAAGAACATGCTCTGGTTTATAATATAAACTTAGCATCCAGGGTTTTTTTGTTTTGTTTTGTTTTAAATTTTTTTGTGGGATTAAAATGGGACAAAATATGTAACACTAAAGCTATATTGAACAAAACTTAAACTTCGTATGGGAGCTCTTAGTGTTTTGGAGTCATCACTATAACCACAAATTTTATTTTATTTTTTAAATGTGTAAACTTGCCCATTGATAAATCATTATGCTTAATGGTACCATGAATATGTTCACTTGAATGAGCACCATCTTTGCAGTAAGGCATTCGTCTAATTCCACCTTAACTGATTCTTTTATCTCATTTCTCACACTGTTTCAAATATTTTTCTTTCCTTGTGCCTCCCCCAAAAAACTCCTTATCCTTACTTTCTCATCAGAAGACCTTTTCTCATACTTTACTGAAATAACATGAACCATTCACTATTCATTCCTCTTTTCTCCCCAATTCTATGAACCATTCACTATTCATTCTTCTCTTCTCCCCTATTCTGTGTCTCAAAACCTCTTGACATCTTCCTCCATTCTCTCCCTTACTCCTTTGTAATGCCATCAGCTCCTTTCTCCTGTAGCATATTGGCCCCCAATAATTCCACCTTTCTCTCTAATATTTAATCTTTCCCTCTCTACTGGCTCATTCCCTGCTGCCTATACAAATACCCAGATGTTCCCTCTCTTTCAAAAGTAAAACTGCACTCAACATTACCATCCTTTCAAACTGTCATCCTATATCTCTCTTCCCTTTTATAGTCAAATTGTTAGAAAAAAAGCTATCTGCACCCATTATTTGCACTTTCTCTCATTTTTCCCTTCACTTCTCAACCTTTTGTAATTCTTTTATCTCATTTCTCATCCTGCTAAACCAGATGACCTTTTTCTCAGCCCTCATCCTTCTTGGTCTCTGTGCAGCATGTGACACCGTCGGTCGGTCACCCTTTCCTCCTGGATGTTCTCTCCTCTTGGTTTGCATGAGAGCACGTTCTCTTTTGTTTTTGCTTACTAATTCTAACTGCTCCTTCTTACTTCCCCTTGCTGAATCATCATTCATATCATACCCCCTAACTGTGGGTGTTTGCCAAGGCTCTATATCATACCCTCTTCTTATCTTTTTCTATACCTTCTCTTTTGGTGACTTCATCAACTACCATGAGTTTAATCATCATCTCTATGCAGATGATTCCCAGAAGTTTCCAGCCTTAGTATCAAATACCAAGTGAATATTTCAAATTGGTAGATTAGACATCTCAAACAAAACATTATTTTCCCTTCCAAACTCACATATCTTCTGAACTCACCTATTTTTGTTGTTGTTTGATATTGTTTTTGTTGAGTCATTTTCGGTTGTGGCTGACTCTTCATAACCCCACTGGAGTTTTCTTGGCAAAGATACAGGAGTAGTTTGCTATTTCCTCCTCCAGCTCATTTTACAGATGAGGAGCTAAGATAGACAGATGTAAGTGACGTGTCCAGGGTCACACAGTTATTAAGTGTCTGAGGGCAGATTTGAACTCATGTAGATGAGTCTTCCTGATCTCAGTGAGTCACAGCACTCTATCCACCATATTACCTAGGTAATGAGCAAAACTATTCTTCTACTTACTCAGATTCACAACTTCAGTGTTACTCTTAACTCATTTACCCATTCATATATCCAATTATTCACCTATTCTTACTGATTCTCCTTCCTCACCTTTTCCACTTTACCCCCTTCTCTCTACTCACACAATTAGGTGGTGCCATGCCAGGCCCTCAAAATGCCAATTAGAAAGTTTTAACCTGCTGATTTGTCTCACTGCCTCATGTATCTCCCCTCTCCTATCCTTACCCAAGTTGCCAATTCCCTGCTTAATAAAAGTATATGGTATGTATAAAATTATTTCCAACTATCCTTGTATCAAATAAAATTCCTCCATTTAGTATTTAAAACCTTCACAAATCCAACCTACTTATTCAGGCTTCTTAGCTATTATTTCCCCTTCATGTCCTTTTTGGTCCTTGCTGTTCCTCAATATGTAACATTTCATATACTGGTTGGCTCCCATGCCTGGAATGTATTGTCTCCTCTCCTCTGGCTCCTAGTTTCTGTCAAAGCTAAACTCAGTTATTCACCATCTCTTACATTAGACCTTTGCTAATTCCTTCAGATGCTAGTACTTCCCTTCTTCCAAATTACCTGTGTTTATTTAGCACATAGTTCCATATTTTTCAACTTACTTATGTGTAAACATTGTCTCTCCCTTAGAATGGGAGCCCCTTGAGAGCAAGAACCAACATGTTTCAGTCTTTGATTCCCTAGCACCTAAGACAGTACCTGGAATCTTTGAGGTGCTTAATAAATGCTCATTGACTGACTGATTGATAACTGAATCCATTTGACATTAAATAAGTGTCTAAATAACTTATAATTATGATAAACCACAAAACTTTTCTGGACATAAGTAGGACCAAAGCTTCATGCTGCCTCTGAAGGCTCTCTGTTAATTTTGCACCTTCACATTCATTACTCTGATCAGACATCTTGACATGATCCCCAACCATTAAAGCCTCTTTTATGGCTGGCAGATTGACCTAGTCCATTCTTGTACATTTGCTTGTGGGAGCTCAAAAAATCAAAAACAAACAAATAAAATCTTACTGATGTCAAAGCAACATCTGGAACTTTAACACCTAATCTGCTCAAGAATAATTCTAGATCAAGCCTGCCATCCTAAGCAGCATTAAATGCATAGGTAGAACATATCTCTTGTGCATTTTAGTCATTGGAGCTAATAGCTAACTCACCCCCTTCCATAGGAAATGAAGAATGAGTGATGCAAAGACCTAGTAGGGTTGAATATACAGTGAATGATATTAGAAAGGCCTTAGGGATAAATGATACGATAATGGAAACTAATGTTATGATGAAGTGGAAGAAGTAAGAGATACTCATTTCATAGGAGTCATTAGAAGTAGCAAACTCTAGTTGCTACTTGGGTCTACCAGACAGATGCCAACCTCCAGGGATATTATTTTGCAGCTATTTCTTTAATTTTTTTTCTCTGTGTGTGAGTAAACATCTATCTACTTGTAAAGCCTGGAAATTCAGCTTCCTTTTGTCTATGTTTTTTAAAGACCTAACTACTATAAGGTTATTGTTTTGGTTCCTAGAAAAAAAATTAAAAGGCACACAAATGAATTAGAGCAGCAGCCAAGCTATTCTAAGCAGATCTACAGTTACCCAGGCCACAATGGTTTGTTATGAGGGGCAGGAATTCAAGAAGGAAATGAGACCTACTCCAAACATATCATATCCAGCCATCAGATGAAAAATATCTCATTATAGGGTATATGCTGGCATCCTTCTGGTGTAAAAATGAGGTTTTTAGTGTTATTTAAAAAATACGATTCGACTTTTGTCATAAAACTAAAATATATGTTTATGCATTGCCAAGTGGAGGAGTGTGTATATGTGTATGTGTGTACACGTGAGTATGCACGTGTACACATGTTTTCTTCAAAAGTGAGCAGAATCCATTCCCAAGCAGCATACTTGTAAAGGAAGAAATATTTGTAGTCAACAAAGCTCCAGAAAATTGCAGCTAACAGGTATGATATCAGCTAATAAACGTAAGGGAAAAGAGCAACAGCTACATCGGAATCAGTGCCAGAGAAATCCAGTCCTAAGTGTCGGATATGTAACTTTCTTACTGATACACAGAGGGGCATAATCTGAAGAACTCGAATGATTTGTCATAAATGAGAAAGACTTCCTTTTGGAAACTTACCTCTGTTTTGGTATCACACTATTGCTGTTCTGACCAGAAATCCTCCCAGGCTGAGGTGCCGCTGCATCTGTACCAATCAAAGTTGACACTTTGGAGCAGTTTAAGTGAACATCAGTGACGAGGACCGAAAGAGATCTCTCAGTTCAAGGCATGGAAAATTTCTAGGCTGGGCTCTCTTGGGCATTGAAAGGAGAATCAACCCCATCCATTCTATCTCTCCGTGTAGCAAAGCTTTCTCATGTGTTGTGTGCACAGATAAAAATAAGATTTTCTTAGATTTTCTGAAGTTCATTATATCGTTCAGGAAAAATGCAATAGTAATTTCATGCAAGGAAACAGTCTTTTTGTGCATCGTCTTTGGGCTTGTTTTGCAAATACCATGAAAGTGCAATGAGACAAACAAACAAAGCAAGGGCTGGATGAGACCCTAAACTGAAATCACTATTAGGAGAAGCTTTGTAGCATAGTAGATGAAGTACTGAATTTGGAGGCAGGGACACTTGGGTTTTAATCTGGCCTCTGCCACTTATTAGCTTTTTGATCTTGGTAAAATCACTCTGAAGCTCAGTTTCCTCATTTTGAAAATGGGGGAAATGCTACCTGTAATATCTGCCTTTCAGGGTTGTTGTGAGGCTCAAAGGAGCCTTTGCACACTTGGAAGTGCCATATGAATGTCAGTAATTATTATTAGCCCTCACTGGTTCCCTGTCCTCCATCTTTCTTTGTTCTCTCCTTGTTTCTTTTTCTTATATGTTCTTTCAGAAATCATTAAATGGTGGTTTGTCTCTGACTTACCTTTTATTTGTTTTTTCACTCATTTTCATTTGTGTCTGACTCTTTGTGACCCCATTTGGGGTTTTCTTGGCAAAGACACTGGAGTGGTTTGCCTTTTCCTTCTCCAACTCATTTTACAGATGAGGAACTGAGGCAAACAGGGATAAATGACTTGCCCAGGATCACACAACCAGTAAATGTCTGAGGTCAGATTTGCACTCATGAATATGAGTCTTTCTGACTTAAGGCCCATCACTTTATCTACTGTGCCACCTAGCTTCCCCACCTTAAATTCTGGCTTACCTTTAATTACCACTAGATTGGTAGAACTCTTTGCAAAGTTTGATTTTGCTATATTTATTTTTTTTATGATGAGCTTGATTTGGGAAAAAACTATAATTAATTTTTTGTTGTTGTTTTAAAAAAAATTAAAATAGTTTCTCAGTGATATGAAGTCATGAAACAGAAATCAGATTATTTTCTAAATTACCATGCCATCTCAGGGGAATTTAGAGTTCTACAGATTAACCACAAGGATTTCAGTAGGTATATATGAGTATATACACATAGGTGTATGTGTATATATATGTGTGTGTGTGTGTGTGTGTGTGTGTGTGTGTATGTGTATATACATGTATATATACACACATGCACACAAATTTGTATTCCGATTAGTTTTGTTTTTTTGATTTGTTTGTTTTTTTTTTTTGCTATTAAACAAAACATAGTACAGTGTTCCTACCCAGCTCTTATTTTTATTATGAAGGCTTATCAGATGATATATAGGGAAACATGGAAAACAAAGTTACATTGGACTACACACAATGTTCGTGATTTACTGGTGAATTCAATAGCCCTGTCCCATTTCTTGAACACAGCTGAGTTTTTGAGCTCCTTAAAATGGGACAATCAAATGAAGGTTTGGAAATTATTTTTTTTTTTGGTCTCCAGAATTTTTTATACTCACAAAACTTCTATCTCAGATCAGTTCCTTTATATGTTTTGTCTCTGGAGATACACATACATGTGTATATTTGTATTATGTGTATATGTATATATATATAAAATGTTATATTTGTGTGTGTATATGTGTATATATATATTTACTCTTAATTGGTAGTATCTTATTGTTATCTTAACATATTTTTTAAACCAAATCTTTTCAATAGTTAGTGAAACCTTTTGTGCATGTTCATTTCCTTATGATCAGTCATTTTAAGGCTTTACCCAAAGAAAACAGAACAGCCTTGTTTGATGACCATTTTGAAAGGAGTACATTGCAGTTGACATTAAGTTAAGTAAATCAAAATTCTTTTCTGTTTCTGTAGTCGTGAAACTTATTGAAGATTCTGGTCTGTTCCTTGTGGTTGCTCTAAGGATGCTTGCAAACACTGGGTTTCTATTCCACTCTTCTTCACCTTTTGGTCTATTTTCTTTTAAAATGGAGCTTAAAGTTAGGAAGTCAGAGGACATGGAGAAGATGTACTTGAAATTCACAGCTGCCAAACTTTTCAGATTTCTAATTTAGAAAGTTCAAAGACACGACCTGTTTGGAAGAGGTATCGTCTGCAAAAATAAAAATAAAAAAGCATTAGCAACAGCGACAGATATAACTGACAACCATCTGACATCTTTAAATGTCAGCTACATCACACATCACAAATAACATCTTCATAATCAAACCTTTTAAAATATATTTTATGTAAATACATTTTGGTGAAACCACAAGCTGTTTCTCTCAGTTTTGTTTTCAGCTGGCTTTGATAAAGAGATTGCCATCCTACATCCAATTCAGTAGCTTTCAGCCCAAAGTCAATGAAATGGTTGGTTCAGTGTTATTCTCTGAAAGGTAACTCACTCTGCCTGGTATAGAGATGTTTATAAATATGATTCTCAATAGCACTCAACATGGCATGTTGGGAGCAAATTATTTGTTACTGGAGTGAATTGTCAAAGTTGTATGAAAAAGATGGTCCTATGTACAATGTCCAGTCATTTATCAGCTGGCCACCATGCCCAACTTATGTGAACTGGTGGTCGGTAGGGTTGGATGCCCTGAAAAAAAGGATGCAATTGAATATTAATAACATTCTTTTAGTTTTTGCATACCTTACATGTGTCTCTCAATAGCTTTTATGTACTATAAATATTCATACTTATTAAATATCCTATTTGTTAGTTTAAAATTTTTTTTTCTTCTCTTAATGGAGAATTAAAGTGCAAAGTCCATTGTTAGAGCATTAATTCTGAGCAATTTTAGGGATTCTTTCTACCTCTTTTGTTTTTTCTCTCTAGCAGTGATACCCATGGCATTCTGAGGAAGAATAATTTGATTATACATATGAATGTCTCTGAGGCTCTGAAATTAGATTATTGAGGTTACATTGACAAAAATCAGTGCTGAATTTAATTTTCAGGTATTTTATCTAAATTCCACTGGGCAGGTAGCCTTTGGTCATTGGTTGGGGTGGAGGGAATAGTACCAAATATTTCTAACTAAGCAAATATGTTTTCAGGTTGTAGTATCAGCAAATGTGTTTGTGAGGGGGGAAAAGAGGAAGAAAAAGTTAGGTTACCTATGAAACAACTTTGTAGAGAAATATTAATTTTAAGATGAGTAAGATTTGGTTTGAGTTCATCGAACTGCAGAATGCTGGAGTGGGTGTTTTAATGCTTTGTTTGAACATATCTTCAATGAAAACCTTTCTGTTTTGCCTCCTGTACTGCTCAGTAATTCCCAGGTTACAGATGTCATTAAGAGAGAAGTTGACTCTATTTATCCCCCTAGATTGACCTTTTCAGTTGTGGTAAATTGTGTTAAAAAAAAAAAGAAAGAAAGAAAGATAAGTGCTCTGAAGAAAGTGCTTCAAGACTGTGTTGTGTTTCACTCTTTCCAGATGACTAAAATTAAAATGATTTCCTAAATCGAGTCAGTAGTTTTTACGGTGTTTCCTAAGTGAATGGCAACTTTTAGAAGAGGTTCTCAAAGTGTCCTCTCAGCATGAGATGAGAGTTTAGGTGAGGCTTGTGGGTAGCAGTGCTAATCCTGAGAGTGATTAATAAGTCAAAGAGTCGGTGACTGGAGCCGTTCATGAACTGTGCCATGATTAGACGCAGGAGTCAGGCTTTCAGAGAGTTTGCAAAATATCCCCTCTGCTACTATTTTACCTGAGACAAAGCACCTTGTTCTGAGAGATCAGAATACTGAAAGATTTTCACAGAATTAAGATACAAAGGCGTGAACTCAATTGTAAATCACATTTCTGGAAGAGCTGCCTAATGCTAGAACATACTTCTCAAATAAAGATGTAATTTACTTGTTTGTTTATAACATTAGATGGAGTACAGTTTAAACTATTGAGCTCACTAAGATTCCTTCAAACTGGCATCAAGTATGTCAATTCTTCCTAGTAACTTTTATATTTGTAATGATAAATTTTTAATCATTTAAATAATAAGCATTCTTTGCATCACTGAATTCCTACTGTGGGGTTTGCTATGATCTCAGCATGTGGTTTTTGCCATTTAATTACTCGTGCATTTTTGATCTAGAAATTCACTTACTGAATAAAATTATAACATATTACCACAAATGTGTTACTGTGGCCTTTCTTTACCATTTTCAGATTTTTAAAATAATAGATTAAGAGAATGCATATTCCTGCAAAGGGGTGTGTGTGTGTGTGTGTGTGTGTGTGTGTGTGTGTGTGTGTGTGTGTGTTGGAGAGTTAACTATTTTTTAATGGATGGAACTCTGAAAATACTGAAAGCTACAAAGTTAAATAAATGGCACTGTTTGTTATTTTTTTTGAAAGTAGAAGTATATATTTTTGAGACTCAATTTAATGTATTAAAGCACTGAGGAATGTTTCTTTATATCAATCTTTTTTCCTTTAAAAACACACTTTTGCAACATTAACAAATTTAAATAGTAAGAAGTACTGTTCAAAGTATTGTCTGAAACATTCAGACATTTCTCCAGACTGTTTTTGAAGACTTCTATCCTTTTTAAAGAGTTGTTTGGGCTTTTGAGAAGCTAATTGATTGCGAGTACTTCAGTGTTATCAGGAAAAGAAGCGTCTGTGAATGGTTTCAGAATGTGTCATGTTCTTCTTGGTTCAATCTGAGCTGGGGGTGTATGTGTGGGCATCTTGGTATTTGAGGAGACTGAAAAAGTTACTATTAGACACATATATGTTGTGCTTATGAATTAAATGTGAAGAGGAGAATTTCAGAGAGGTTTGGTTTTGTTTTGTATTTTCATCTCTCCTTCACCTCTTCTGCCTTTATTTCCTAGGAAAATACTTCCTGGATATGCCTGGATTCTTCCCAGGCATAGCTACTTAATTCACACATAACCTCTTTTTTACTCCTCTGGCCCCTTAAGCTGATGTGACAATTGAAGTAATGAATTAGATCATTTAATCACATATGTTTTCTACAAGCAGGCATTTTATCATTGTGATTTTTGAATTTTGAAGTATTGTATCAATTTATTTCCCATCTTGGTGTTTTAACTTGTTTCTTTTTTAATGAGCAAATTTTTTGTGGTATTGGACTGTTTGGTTTCGATATTAATATATAAAATAGACTATGTAGGTGTTATTTATTTTTGTGACAAGTAGCTAGTTAACAGATTGCATTAAGAGTTTTAATTTGGTGGAAGTGAATTGAATCCTTGGTGGTCGTGATATTACTCTTTGATTTTTTTTTTTTTTTACGTGAAAGGTAACAATTGCATATTGTATAATGAAAAGCCAGTTTCCCCTCGGGTCAGAACTGAACTGACAAATGCTGTGTAGGCAGTTTCAAATCGAATCTGTTGGTTAAACATTAATTATTCTGGTTCAAGGGAAGTTGGATCCCAGTTGTTTTATAATTGGAGTTTTCTAGAGTATTTATCAGCCCTCTGCTTCTTTTTATCCACTGAAAAGGGTTAATTTTGTACCTGCTATGTACCAGTTCTGTTTGTATTGTGGCTTGTGCAGCCTCTTAGTCAAGTGCAGTTGGTAGCTGAAATGTTGAAAGTAGTTTGGGAACAAAATGTTTGCTTCAGCCATGACAGAATTGGCCACAATTTGGCGATTGCACTGATAACAAAAGTCAGCAGCATGAAATAGGTAGAAAAACAGCTCATTCGATGAGGAGACCACTGAAAATTTCTATGTATGTGTGTGTGTTTTTTTTTTCTAGTGTTTGTGTTTTGATGGAAGCAATGGTTTGAAAAAAAAAATCCTCATCAACCGTGGTTCTGACATTAACCATTTCACTTGTGGAATTTCCTCTAGACAAAATTCTGAAAGTATGTTATAAAACACCAGCTATGAAATCAACTTAAACCCACTCCTTCGTACCTGAATCTACCCATGGAGTTCTTATTCAGTCATACATTTCCTGAAACTACTAATTCTATCTTTTGAAGTAATATCTAAATTAGTTTGTCTGTGAAGCAGAATGAAATGATAGGAGAACTTAAACAGTGCTTAAAGTCTGTGTCTCTCTGCATTACAATTGACCCAAAACAAGGAAAAAATCTACTTTGAATTCCTGAATATACTCATGCCTAGAACATCATGTTTAGGTTAGTGAAAAATCAGTAAATTATTTCATGTTGATAGAAGGAGACCACAGTGTCTTCTCCCAAGACTACATTGTCTTAACTTCTGATTCCCTGTGCCTTGGGGCATATGGAATTATTATTTTTTTAAAATCAACTTCTTTCGAGCAGCAATTTGGGCAAGGTTCATGTTCGACTTATCGAATCTTTGTTTTCATAAATAAATACAAATAACTCAAACAGAAACTTGGTGGCTTTGGTGATAATAAAATAGCAGCCACGGGGAAATTTTCTTCATTAAAATGTTCTTTCACAACCCACATTCAGTTTCGGTAGGAAAATTATTAACCTTTTCAACAGCAGAAATGTCTTTTGAAGTCCAAGCATGCTGAAATATGGGCTCAGAATCTACTCAGAACTCTGGTCTGTATGTTTGGGCTCTGTTTTAAAATTCTGGGGTACAGTTTTCCCCAAAAAGGTTTCTTTTTCATTTTGACAGGGATAATGACTTTTAAATTATATTTTACTGGATGGATTTTACTAAGGAATATATGGAAGTCTTTTTTTCTTTATTTTAATATGAGAAAAAAAGTCTCTTAAATTGTTTGGCTTCTATGAAAGAGGAAATATATTTTAGTTTCACTGTTCTCCTTTGCAATTCTTATGTGTAGGGGGTGTGTGTGTGTGTGTGTGTGTGTGTGTGTGTGTGTGTGTGTGTGTGTTTTCGTCTTTAATCCAGTTGAACTACATTTTAAAGTAGACAGATGGCTGACTGACACTATCTTTAGGTACCAACTCCTGCTGTGCTCCATCTCCTAGACTCTTTTCAGTGCCCGTCAAACGAAAGAAAGCCAGTCTGACCAGTTGGGGCTTGTTTTGTGGGTAAAATACTGCGTAGTCATTTTGCTCAATTTATAGCCAGTGGAGGAGAGATGCCTTCCCTTCTTCCCTGCTCCCGTTGACTGTCGAAGTGACAGAAATACCAAGTCCTCTGAGCTGTAGCAAAAGGCATAGAATTGGGGCAATAATGGGGACTGAGGGGGTGGAGTGGGTGGAAAACACAGGAGTCCTTTCAGTGGGCAATTTCCACTTTAGTTACCTTCTATGAAGGTTATCAGCCCATAACTGCTTAGAAGTTCCTCCCAGAAATCTGAACAAATGCCTCTCAAATAATTTTTCCACCTAGTCTGGAGTGTGCTGTCTTTTAAAGTGGCTTATTAGATCATTCTTTCACATCCCTGGTAAGCATCCCCTCTTGCCCCAGCTCAACAATCATGCTTGGAAACTGAGGAAAACAAAATATTCCTCTACCATAATTTTGTATCATTCTAGTTCTGACACTTTCAGTGTGTCATGGTGTGGGGGTTTTTCATATTTGCAGCCTACTTCCTGTATGAGGTTAGTCTTTATAAATGATAAACAAACTATTTTTAAACACATACATGTAACATATAGATGTATATATGTGTGAATATGTGTTTGTAGGTATGTATATGTTGACAGTAAGTAAATTAAATCCTGTCAGTGACATTTTTAGCATTTCCTTTGTACTGTATGTAGGGTTCTGATTCATCCAACACCTTCTGCTGGTTCCCAGAGCTAGAAACACAATAGCAGATGACACATAGTCTGCATTCAAACATTTGGACTCTCCTTTCAGTTAGCAATAGTTACCAAGAATCAGATTGAGGAAAATCATTTTCCCTTTTCAGTTTCCTTCTCTTTACTTTGCGCCAGCACTGAGCAGCAGAGTGACTACAGTAGAAAACCCCGAAGGGTGGAAACTCAGCCGTCCCCTGTTTAATGTCCCACAGAGTTTCATTTCGGCAATCAGCCTTTGTAGGAGTATATTAAAATGATGACTCAAGCCAACATTTCTTGACAGTGAATCCCAGGGGTTTCTTGAAATTTCTTAATGGCTTTTGACCAGAGATTAAAGCACATTCTCTCCCCTGCAGCTGGGGTCCTGGAATATAGGCCGTTTTATTTGTGAAATGAGTAAGATTTGTACACTCTTAAGAATAACCAATTCTTGATGATATATATAATAGCACATTCAATTCCATGCAAAAGGCATGTATTAATCGATTTATTAAGCACCTACTACGTGCTAGGCATTGTGGCTACAAATAGAAAGAATGAAATAATCCTAGTAAGTGCTCTGCACACACTAGGTATGGTACTAGGGGAGATAAAACTCTAAATAGCCTCCCTTGTCTTCATAGAGTTTATAATCTGGAAGGTGTACACATACACTTGTCATTTACTGTGAATTATAATTAAGTACAAAACAAAGTTCTCTGTGAGTTTTGAGGGGGGAGCCATTAGTGAGTTGGATAAGAGATAACCAGGGAAAGCTTCACGATGGTGATAACCTTTAAGTTGTGTCTCCAAGATTTAATAAGAATTAAACAGGAAAGGTAAATATGTGTATGTGTGTATTGTGTGGGGAGCATGGTGGGAATTTGGGGTAGTATTCCAGTCACAGAAAAAAGTATGAGCAAAGGTACAGAGGCCAGAAAACACAGGGCTAGCTTGGGGGATAGAAAGAATAGTCTGCTTTGGTTGGTATATAGATTACGTGGAGATCTATAGTATAAGAAAGGTAGGGGAAAATGAGATTTCAAAGATCTTGAATGCCATACAGGGAGGTGTGAACTTCACTTAGTAGACACTGGGGAGCCAGAGAAAATTTTTGAGCTGAGGAATAACATAATCAGAGTCATGCATGAGAAAGATGAGTCTATTAGTAGTATGGATTTATGGAGTTGGGAAGATCTATTGGGCTAGGCATTGTTAACTATTTTTATGCCACGGACCCCTTTGGCAGTCTAGTTTATAAATTTATAAAATAAGTTTAAAAATCCCTTCTCAGAATAATGTTTTTAATGCGTAAAATACATAGCATTACAAAAAACCCAATTATACTGAAATGCAGTTATCAAAATATATTTTTAAAAATCATGAGGTCCCAAGTTAAGAATTCCTTTGGTAGGCTATTGATAATAGTATTCAGCAAACATCTGTGAATCAAATAAACACATATTTATTGAGTACCCATGTTATGGAGGAAACAGAGTGATATAAGGTCCCTGCCCTCTAAGTACTTAAAATCTAGGGATAAGTATATTGTGAATTACTTATGACTGTAAATAATTAAAATGTCTCATTTTTAGATCATGCTGTACACTGAACTCATCTTATGGGTGAAAGTCCTTTATAAGGGGGTCTTTTAACACTAGGAAAATTAAACACTCATATATTACACTAGAGAGGATGAGGAGTAATGGGAAAAGCACTTTGATGAGTCAGGAACGCTGAGTTATATAGACTGAAGTCTGTTATTCACCAACTCTGTGATTCTGTGTAAATCACTTCCCCTGGGCCTTAGTTTATTTAGCTAAATAATAAGAAATTAAACTCAGTGATCCTTCTAGGTTCACTTCTAGTCCTGAAGCTTTGTGGTTTCTACAAGCTAATGTCTGCTGCCTCTGCCAACTTAAAAAACCCAACAAACACCCGAGTCAGAATGTTAGTTCTTTTCTTTTCCCTGACTGCACTCATGAAAACATCCTGAAGACAGGATACAAAAGTACAAAGGAAGTGAAGCAAGCAGCCTAAAATAATCCAAAGCATGAGAATTGTCTATTACACCCTTTTGAGTATAGAATCAAGACAATAATTTACTGACTGTCCTATGTCTCAAAATGATGTTATACTAAAAGTAAGACCTTATTGGTTCTGATGTCCTTGGGGGTCTTGTCCCTTTTGGGTAGAGTTTCTCTACTCTGAATTACTGTCATTTTTTACAGAGAGGATACAAACTCCAATATGAAGTCTCATAATTTTTTGGAGGGGGAGGAGGCTCATTCATATCAAATTCATGCATATAGCCCTGTCATTGATCACAATCAAAAAATCTCTACCATGTGAAGCACCATTATGTCACTGAAAATTATATATTTGAATTAACTATGGTCTTCACTGATGTATGCTGTCCTAGTCTCTCATTGGCATAGATAATCTAGAGATGTTACTTGTATTTTAATGTTATTCTACTGCTAAATTTATACTCTTCTGCCAGAATGGGAATTGAGGTCACATAACAGTGAGTGAGTTGTTCATTCTGATGGCTCTCTAGAACTCTTTGTACATGGCCGAGGCTACGGAAACATTTTTAAACATTTTGCTTTAGAAAGGGTGATGTTTTATATTTGTTCCACTTAGAACTCCCCACCAATAGCTAAGAGCTATCTGATCTTAAAAATATGGGGAACTCAGGAGCGGCTAGGTGGCGCAGTGAATAGAGTGCCGGCCCTGGAATCAGAAGGACCTGAGTTCGGAGCCGGCCCCAGACACTTAATCCACACAAACAAAAACCTAGCCGTGTAACCTTGGGCAAGTTACTTAACCCCAGTTGCCCTAAAGGGGTGGCTAGGTGGCGCAGTGAGTAAGAGCGCTGGCCTCGGAGTTTGGATGACCTGAGATCAGATCGGCCTCAGAAAATGAGCACCCACGCATAAATCAAATGACTAGCCGTGTAACCTTGAGCAAGTTACTTAACCCCAATTGCTTTAAAAAAAAATATATATGGGGAACTCTTTCCCATAGAAAGAAAGAAATTGATGTGGTGCAGTGTGAGTTTTGTGTGTTTACCTAAAGATATGGCTCTTCAGGCATATGTGAATTGTTAAACAAGGTAACGAGAAGATAGTACCATATCCAAATGGAAATGCTCACCTCTCAATGTTGCTATGTGAATGGAGGCATGAAGTTGAAGTCATGTTTGATTGTGATGGGATTTTATATGGATAAGGACACAGAATGAAGGTCAACTTGCTGGCATCTTCACTGCATTTGGAGCCTTGAATGTTACCTCCCTTCCTGTCCTATATATATGGCTTTTGCAGTGATACGAATCTGAATATCAGATGTGACCTTTCATAGCTCATGGTGACAGTTTTCAAAAGAGAAGACTGTGTGACTTTGCTCCTATATTTCTCAATTTATCCATTCCATCTTTGTCTTTGTAAAAGTTCTGTTGGCTTGGAATGACTAAGAACAATTTCCCTGAAAATAACACACAACTTGAACCAAAACTATAATGGTCTGAAGAGACAAAGCAATTCCTAATAAAATTAACAATCTTCTTATACTTATCTCAAATCCTGATGGTGTTCTCCAGCACTTTTATGTGTTTGTGGCATCATCTGAGAATGGTGAATGTTGCTTCTGGCTCCTCCACCCCCCGCCCCTTCCAACTATGGGAAGTCTGCAGTGTTCTTATTTTAAATAAAATGTCAGTGTTGGGAGGTCATTTCATAAGACCATTAAGGGGTTTTTTGCTGTTATTTTTGAAAATTATGTCTATTTACTTTTATTTTACAAGATTCAGTTCCACAGTCCCTTGAGTTTCAAATTTTCTCCCCCTTCCTCTCCTCCCCCCTCCCACTCCATGGCAGCATGTAATCCAATATAGGTTCTACAAATACCTTCACATTAAACATTAGTCAAGTTGTAAAGAAGGATTAAAACCAATGGAGTGAACAGTGAGAAAGAAGAAATAAAACAAAAGAGAGAGAGAGCAAATACTTTGCTCCAATCTGCATTTAGACTCTGTAGTTCTTTCTCTGGATATGGATATCCCTTTCCATCGTGAGTCTTTTGTAATTGTCTTCTAACTGCTCTAAGACCATTAAATTTTAACATCAGTGCTTCCTATTTTTATTACATTAATTTCTGAATATATCCCTTTGTCCCATGCCCCATGCTTCCAGATTTTTTAAAAGATACAAAAGCATTTTCTCAACTCTTACAGGCACAACTTGGTCATTGGAATTACATAGCATTCCAGCTTATTTTATTTTTCTTTGCATAGATTCTACTTAAATGATAGTCTGTATCTTTCCTGTGTCATTCTAATTTCTATGTCTTATGCTCCTTTAGACTATAACCACTTAGAGAACAGGGACCAATGTCTTAGTCACTCATATCCTTCTCACCTAGCACAGTACTTTGTAGAAAGAACTTAAATATGGGTTGGTTTGAACTGAAATGAAGGCTTGAGATCCCCTTTTCCTCGTGAGCTCTATTTGGGATAATTCTACAGTTAAACTTCTCTTTTATTAGATTTCTGCTTTTGAGGCAGGTGGTGTTACCATGTCAGGTTAAGTCAACACTTTCTTTGCACTCACAAGTGATTATCATCTAAAATCTTACTCTTAAGAAAGCAGATGGATAAAGGTATTAATGGAAATATAGAAACCCACCTGAACACAACAATAACAAAATCCATTTAGATTTTTCATTCTAAACCGATAATAGCATGCCTTTTATAGCCCCTTAAATTACAGGCTTTTGCTTTTTGTTTTTTCTCCCCAGGTTTCACAGAATCCTGTAGGTTTGGAGGTGGAGGGAACCTCAGAAGGTCATTTGTCTTGTCCTGTCATTTACAGATAAGAAAACTGAGACCCAAAGTGGTAGGGTACCTCCTCCAAGGCCAAACCATTCTCCATTTTTTTTTTTTTTGCAGGGAGTAAGGCAGGGCTATTGGGATTAAGTGACTTGCCCAAGGTCACATGGCTAGTAAGTGTTTAGTGTCTGAGACTGGATTTGAACTCAGGTCCTCCTGATTCCAGGGCCATGCTCTATTCACTGCTCTACCTAGCCGCCCCTCATTCTCCATTTTTGTCCCTTATTGCTGCTAAATTTGGTCCTTAGGCCTTGCAAAGAACCTTCTTTTGAAACTAAGTTACTTCTTAACTGTGGTATGTCAGATGTCTCTTTTCCTTTTCAGTTTTTGTGTATTGGAGTGACTGTCTCTTAATATGTGGTTGGTAGTGATCTGTGTTTTTCATAAATGTTTTTGTTTCAAAATAACTGGGAGATGACACAGGAAGCTGCATGTCATGGTTGATTGAAAATGACATAGACACTGAAAATCAGGACTTTCAGCCCAACTCTCAGCTCCCTGTTGAATGTCGATCACAATCAGGAGAAATGCAAAAGAAAAAAAAAGTTTGTCTCTGGGATTGGGGCTAATGAACTTACCCAACGAAGTATAGGTTTGGAGTTGTTCAGAGTTACTTATGATATTGGCATGGTATCTCAGGCATGGATTCTTCTGGTTGGATTCATTCATCTGCCCAAAGCTATCTGTGTCTGTATTCTCTCTTCCATGATCAAAAGCAAAACTAAAGAAAATGTAAGTCATTTGTTTATTCACTATTTTTAGCACCGAGTTAACTAGTAACTGGAAAGATGATAGATTTATTTCTTTCAAACCTCATGTAAACCATGTGGTAACCTCACAGAAGATTAACAAGGATGACTAGATTCTCTCATTCTTCAGCTTTTGATCTGGTTATTTTTTTCCCATATAGTTCACTAGAAAACAAGTATTTATATCATTGTACTCTGTCATTTAAAGAAGGCAATCAAAAGCCCATTCTGACCCACTCTGAGCTGGGGCACTTTTTGTCATAGTAGCCAAAATGGCATAATGTGGATTATGACAACACAGCCTGATTCCTGCCGTGATTTCTATTTTCTCTTCCTCCCAATTTTTCTCCAGATCCTGTCTTTTCGATATTTGCTCAAAAGGCATTTTTGGGCAGAGGAGGGGAGGGAGAAACCCAGCAAGGCTTCGTGAAAGTAAACCAAATCAAACATTTATTATAATACAACAAACATTTATTGTATTTCATGCAGGACATTGTGCTTGGTGTTGGAAGATATACAGAGCTTAAAGAAGGCAAATTTCCTCCTCTTTAGGAGTTCATAGTCTAGAATAGAGTAAGTCACTATTAGAGATTCCTGATGAACAATCTGTACATAGCACCTGGCATATAGTAAGTGCTTAATAAATGTTTTATCTTTCTACATTAAAATACAAAGTTATAAATTAATGTACTATGTAAGATCTTAGGAAAAACATTTGTTATGGGGAGATGGTCTGTAGTTTGCTAGACCTTTCTTGTTTCTGAAGACTCACCTTTCAGTTCTCAGTAAACAAAATAGACTGCTGCATGCCTGGTATAGATTCTGGTCACTAAGGAAACCTGTTAGCTCCAAGCTGAAGCAAAGACTGCATAGTCTTTAAAGCAGATTGTTGATGGCAGAGCAGTCCCTTCGGAAGTCCTGCTGCTTCCCCACTCCGGGGGAAACTCTTCCCCAAGTAGATCAGGATGACCCACTCTACTGCTTGGACCCTACGCTGCGAGACAGACAATTAGTATTGACCTGGAGGCTTGTACTGTCTGTCCTCACTCTTAAGCTTAAGATATAACTGCATCCGAGAGCTAGATTAAGTGGGAGCATCATTCTGTCTTCTAGTTTTTGGAGTGGTTTCCCTCCATAGCAGAACTAACTCACTTGTGAGTTTCAGCCACACGCCTGTCCATGATGGTTTGGCACAGTTTTAAGTCCGTGACATTGACCCAGCTCAGAGAGTTGCTCATTAACACATTATCTGGGCAACCAGCACAGCGGAGCTGTCTGCTTTTGTTCTTGCTTTCCCTGGAGTGGCATTGAAGCAAGACTTACTGCTGTTGAAACACAAGTTAGGGAAAATAATAATGGAAGAGCTCACTTTTTCCTAATGCTTTATATTTGCAAAAGACTTTACATAGATTACTTAATTTTAATCTCAGTACAGCCTTGGGAGGTTGGTAGAAAAAGTATGATTATTCCCCATTTCACAGATGAACAAATTAAGAGATATTAAGTGACTTGTCCAAGGTCACTCAGTAAAAGTTGTTTAGGTTTTTTTTTTTTTTTTTCAATCATGTCTTACTCTTTGTGATCCTTTTTGGGTTTTCTTGGCAAAGATACTTAATTTTACAGATGAGGAAACTGAGGCAGACAGAGTTAAATGACTTGCCTAGGGTCACACAGCTACTATATATCTGAGGCTGGATTTGAACATAGGAAGAGAAGTCTTTCTGACTCCAGGCCCAGCACTCTATCTACTGAATCACTTATTTACCCCCGATGTAGTAACATAGTGGAGCTGGAATGTGAACCAGTGTTATTGTTTTTTAATTCCCGATCTAATATCTTTCCATCACACTGTTCTGTCTATCTAAAAATATACCTCATGCCATTATCAAGTTGGACTTCCCTTGGATAGCCAAAGCTTTTCTTGGCTAATGAATATTAAGGAGTTTATATATTGGTGCCTTTTTTTTGTCTCTGGATTTCAGCAGAAATGAAAAGAATAGAGTGGGGGAGGGTATTGTATTCAACAGAGGAAAGACACCTGGAAATTCTGGGAAGAAAAAAGGACAGGATAAAGTGGTTTTCCTCAGTCCTACACATTTATGGGGTCATTGCCCACAAGGACCTGAAACTGCCAATGTCTGATTGAGGATTTAGGCTTCTCTCTCTTACTCCCTTATTTTTTACTGTAAGGGAGCCCTCTTTGTGGAGGGAGAGATTGTATCTCCAAATTATCATTCTTTCACTTTATTTTTTTAACCAAAAATACTGTCTTTTGCCAGTTTACTTGAATATTCTCTGAACCTGTTGCCTCCAAAAAATGGAAATTCTCCAGTTGAAAATTAACAGCAGGTATAGTTAAAACAACAGAGGTTGAGAATAAGTCCATGAGGCCATGGAGGGAAGTGGGCTGCATGTACTGATAATTCAAAGTAACTTGGTACGACTCATCTGATAGAGCATGTGGCTATAACATGAATGTGCACTGAACTGAATAGAAATTTAAGGTCATTATCTCTGTCAGCTGACCTGACTTCCCTTCTTTCTTACATGTGAAATGAATTTTCTTTCTAACTACTGAAGTGAAGAGCTCATATAATTCCTCCTTTAGGAGCATCCTATCATTTCTTTTAAAAAATTCTTTAAATTTTATTTCTTAATATACATTTTCTCTGTCTCCTCCATCCTTCTCCCTTTACTAAAAAACAAAAAAAGGGGGCATAAAAAGCCTTGTAAACAAATATATGTAGCTAAAATAAATCTCCTATTGGTCATATCCAAAAAAATGTATGTCTCATTCTGCACCCTGAGTCCCTCACCTCTCTGTCAGGAGGTGGGTAGCATTCTTGATCATCATTCTTCTGGAATCATGGTTCCTACCACATCTTTGGAAAGAATGTAAAACTACTTGGAAGACATTGTATGATGACCTCTCTCTGCCTTCCATGGTTCTGGTAGCACATGATGAATGTATATTCTAAGGACTTAATCTTGTGAAGATGGTGCGTTTTGTATTCAATTTGCTATAATCTGTAAAACCACACAATTTAAGGGTTAGAAATAGCTTCTATGGTTATCTGGGTCAGCATCTACATGAAGCACAAATACCTTGCATAAGATTCCCAGCAAATGTTATCCCACTTCTGTTAGGAGTCTCTTCAAATGGAGACCCCCCTACCTCCCAAAGCAACCCATTCTACTTTTGGATATTGAACTGAAATTGATCTCTCTGTAATTTCCACCCTTTTTCTTAGTCTTACCTGATTGGGGTGGGGAGAGGGGCAATAAAATCAAGTCTGATCCCTTTTCCATATGATAGTCCTTCAGATTTCTGAAGATAGGGATCATATCCTTTTTAAGTCTCTTCTCTAGACTAAGCAATTTCATTGTGTTCAACCAATCCTCTCATATGGTTTCAAATTATACTTGCTGCCTTGGATATGGAAAACCATGCTTGAACCTAAAAGAGAAATGGAGGTTTCTGGTTTGTTCATTTTTAAACAGAACTTAGGAGAATTTTATTGCTTTTTTATATTTTGCGGTAGCTATAGTGTGATTTCACAGCAATCCTAACCAGTGGGGCTTGAGATGTGAACAATTTAAGCTCTAAGATGTGACCAATTTAAGTTCTGAGATGAGATCAACGTAAGTTAAATTACAGACTACTCATCTTTACTGTTGGTCTCTCGGGGCATTTAGGGAAAGCACCTTACAACAAATAATACCACCTTAGCTTTCTATATGGCCTCTTCCTTTTCGAAGCAATTTCCTTTCTCTCACTTAATCTTTGCAAAGCTTGTTATAATAGGAAAAAACACCGGTTCCAGAACCAAATTGTCTAGATTCAAATTCCTATCTTTGATGTTTAATGCTTGTGGGACCTTAGGCAAATCATTACCCTCCCTGGCTTCAGTTTTCTTACCTAGAAAATGAAATGGACCCATCCAGTTCTAGAACTGTGATCCTATGATTCTATAAGCCATGGGAAGGCAAGGGTTTGGGGGGGGGGGAAGAGGAGTAGCACATAGTAGGTGTTCAATATCTGTTTGTTGAATGAGTGAATAAACATGAAGAAACTAAAATATATTTTTTATTTCCCCAAGGATACTCAGAAAATGGGGCAAAGCTAAGAATAAATATAGAAAAATAATCACAGTTTCTTTGTGATGAAAGGGCTTTTGGAGGGTTATGTAATTCATCCATCCTCTAATTGGATACTTCTAGTGACAGATTTATCAGTGATTCTAGCTCACCAGATACACTATTTCATTTTTGGATAGTTTTATTAACCCACTCCCTCTTGGTTCTCCTTTTTTTTTTTTTTTTTTGCTGTTTAAGGATTTTTTTATTAAAACAAGAATTTTATAATTCAAATTACATTTCCTTGCTCAGCTATCAATTCTGTTATCTAAAACAGTGGTGATATTCTGAGCTTTTCCACAGTAAAGAAAGTTCTCCTCCTTTCATTTTAACTATTCATGACTTACTTTCTGGCTCATCATCCACTCATACCCCTTAATTGTAGTCACTTTCCAAAGGGCTATCCTGAACCCTTTTCTCTTCTCTTTGCCTCTGTCTCTACTTTCCTCCCCTCTCTTCTTTCTCTCTCTTCTTTTTTCCTCTTCTCTTTTTCTGTCTCCCCTCTGTCTCTTTCTCTCCTCTCTTTTCCCTCTCTTCTCTCCTTACTTTCACTCTTCTCTCTGTCTCTATTCCTCTCTTCTCTGTGTCTCTGTCTCTCTTTTGTTTATTTATATTTATTCTCTTTATATTCATTTTGTATATTTATATTTATTCTGTATAGATGTACTTGTTGTCCTCTCTCCTCCCTTCCCATTAAAATTTAAGTTCCTTGAGAGTAACTTGCTTCATTCTTTGTGTTTGTATCCTCAGTGCTTCACACAGCAAGTGTTTCAGAAATGCTTATTGAGTGAACCATTTTAGCCCAAATTAGATCAGTTCTCCATAAACTTCAGACAAATCAAAATTCCCCTCTTCTATTTATATACTTAACTTTTTTTGACCCAAATGTAGGGATTTATATTTATTTCTGTTAAATTTCTCATTGCTTGCATTCCATTCTTCCAATACATGAACATCATTTTGAATCCTGATTTTGTTTTCAGTCTGTGGTTTTCGTTATTCCCCTCAGATTGTACCATTAGCCAGTTTATTTTCCACCTGTTATCTCTGTCTTAATGTCTTATAGACTTCTCAAACTCTACATGTTCAAAATAGCATTCATCATCTTTCTTAAATCCACCCCATCTCCAAAATCCCCAAAGCACTGAGGGTGCCATCATCCTTTCAGTTGCCTAGGTTCAAAGAACCCAGGGTCATTCTTGTTTTGTCCCTCTCCTAAGTCTTTCCATATCTAGCTTCCAAATCTTGTTGATTCTACACATCTCTCACATATCTATACCCTTCTGGTATAGCTACATTAGATCTCCAGGTTAGCCAAATGACCATTTATATAAAGTTAGCATCTCAAAAGATCCCTTGGTGGTACACCCTTTTGCTAAAATAGATTACCATTCCTCCATGGCATAGTTGATATATTTGTGAATTGCTGTGGGGGAAAAAAATCACTACCTGATGGTCAGTATTCTGATGGTAAACATCTTTAAATTCTGTTACTCATTAACTGTGTGATTTTGAACACATCACTTAATATTTCTTAGTCTAAGTTTCCCTATCTGTAAAATTAAAGGTTGGCCTGGATTGCTTCTAAGACTGGAATTCTTTACCTTGGGTTCATAGATTATGCAGGGATACATGGATAGATTTCAGAGTCTATGAACTTGGAACTTTTGATATTTTGCTAACTACATTTCAGTATTAATTGGTTTCCTGTATATTCCTACATATTTTGTTATATACATTTAAGAACAGTATTCAGAAAAAGAGTGGATAGGCTTCACCAGACTGACAAAGGAATCTATACCATACAAAGGGTTAAGAACCATTGCTTTAAGATTTCTTCCACTTCTGAGCCTATGAGCCTATTTCTTAACTAGGCTGGGCATTTCATAAGAGTATACTATTGACTCAGTATTTTAAAACCTTCTGGATTTGTAGGACCTGCTGGGACTTGTGGGCTACTCCTACAGGGGAATAGCCTTAGAATATAGATATTGAATAAAGAATATAGAATAGCCTTTGAAAATCTAGTGTCAACTCCATGCCATGGTAAGGCCTTGCAGTGGGACTTGATTGGAATGCCAATTTAGTACTGGATTTGTAATTAGGTTAGTAATTATAAATTTAATGCTGTTGTTTGTCTCTCTTTTTCAAAGAGAACCAGTGACATCACAGGTGATCTCTTGACTCATGCTTGAATTGGATTTAAGTGAGGCAGAGTTGCACAAAGTAGTTAGCCTCACTCTCTTCCAAAGTCGTTGAAGTCCAGTAGCAAGACAGAAGTCAGGATGACCAGCGATGACCCCGGATGCGATGGGTAACCTTGGCATCTTTGATGCCTGGGGTGTTGAGGGAGGACTAGCACTTCTGGAGTGAGGGTTTGCTGAGCCATTTTTCAGGGCTGTTCATTCACCTTTGGCATCCACCTCTCACCCAATTCTCACCTGTGGCTCCAAGAAGCTGTAGCATGAACAGTGGCCACACTCTAATAAAAACATCTTGGTAGAAGGGCTAAACCAGGTTGAGGGTAACCAAAAGACCTCCGACCCATTGGCAACTTAGGAGGATGTCTCTTCCAGATATGTGAAGATTTCCCTGGCAGAATGGGCAGATGAGAAAAACTTCTTCCAACAGCCATGAAGGCAGTTGAAGTTGATTCTATGGAAACTTAATGATTTTCCTGATGAAACATAAATACCTTGTCTTGGCCTCTAAAGCCCTACACAATTTGAGTCCTGCCTTCATTTTCAGGCTTATTTCAGAGTTATTCTCATTTGTGTATTCTGTGTTATAGCCAAACTGGGCTCTGAGTTATTTCTCAAAATTAACATTGTCTATTAATTGTGAATGTTTATTTACAAAAGCTGTTCCCCCATACCTGTAATGCACTCACCTCCTTCTCTCTGCCCCTAAGAATCCTTAGCTTCCTTCAGAAAAGGAAGATTAATATTCCAAGGAAGAAAAAGAAATTTTCTGAAAGGCAGAGAGGAAGATGGCAAATTTAGAGGATGCCATGAGAGGTTCTATTTATTCCATGGTCCTTCCCTGACCCCCTTAGTGGTTAATGTTCTCTCCACCCTCTCATAATTACCTGGTACATATATTGTATCCTCCCAATAGAATATAAATTCCTTGAAAGCTTTATTTTAGTCCTTGTATCTCTGTCACCCAACAAAGTACATTACGGCTACACTGAGACTGGAGTCAGCCAATAAGTGTTCTTGGCACTGTGCTAAGCACTGGGAATACAAAGAAAGGTAAAAGACAGCCCTGCTCTCAAGGAGTTTACAGTCCGATGGGGGAGACAACATTTATATAACTATGTACCAGCAAGATTTATCCAAGATCAGTTGGAGATAATCAACAACAGGACTGGGAGGGGTTGGGAAAGGCTTCCTTTAGAAAAGAAGTCATTGAGTCAGGAAGACTGGAGTTCAAATTTAGCCTCAGATCCTCATTAGCTATGTGACCCTGGGCAAGTTACAACTTCTGTTTGCCTCAAGTTTTCCTATCTGTATGATGAAAACAATAGTAACATCTACCTCCCAGAGTTGTTGTGAGGCTGAAATGAAATCGTGCTATAAAACAATTATGTTTAATAAATGCTCATCAAACTGGTGAATCTTGTTGATAAAAGACCTTTGTTGATTATTAGCCATCACCATTCTCTTCCAGATATTCCCAGACCATCATTTAAATATACTTTTCTAGAATTTTACCGAGAATAAACACCAAATGTTCCTCATTGGTTTCCAGAGTCTTTCCTAGTCCCATTTGAAGGAAAATCGAACTATTTTCCCATCTCTAGTCCTTTGGTCCCTCTCTCATTTGTTTCAATGTAAGTGTGCTTTTGATAGTCACTCTTGTAACAGAAAGATATGCTTGTAAGGACGCTATAAAATCAGTCACCAGATGTGTCCTGAAGTGCTATATCCAAGTACTATATTGAGAGGAGCCATTGGAAGAAGTGCTGGATTCAGAGTCAGAACACCTAGAATTGAATCCCAGACTTGTTTACTAGCTATGTGACTTTAGTAAAGTCACTTAATCTTGCTAAGCCTCAGTTGCCTTATGTGTAAAATGAGAATAATATGCCTATTTTATATGATTGTTATAAGGATGAAGGGAAATAATGCAAAGTGTTTTGTAAACTTTTAAGAACTTTATAGGTACAAAGTGTTCTATTTTTATTTCAGCATCATTGGTGGTATAATTTGTAGTTTGAGCAGTAGAATCCTAGGCTTGAGTTTTATGGAAAGAGACTGGATTCAGAGTCAGAATCTGAATTCAAATTCTGTTTCTTTTATTTGTATGATGTTGAAGAAGCCATCTCACTTTTGTGGGCCTCAGTTTCCTCATCTGTAAACAAGAGGGCAAAACCAAATGACTTCTAATGTCCCTTCCAGATATAAACTCTACAATTTAAAGAAAGTGAGTTGTTAGCCTAAAAGTGGCTCAGTGATCTCTTACTATTCTCTTAGCTGTCTTGGGTTTCATTCTCCTTTTTCTATTGTTTTTCCTACTCTTTCCAGTTTTCCAGCAAGAGGAATCAGACCCCAAACCCAGGTCTCCTGACTCCCAGACAGTAGGGAAGCAACCACCCCATCTGCTTCCAGATGCTCCTCTGGCTCCAAGATGTCCCGTGATAGAAACATCAGGGATTGGTCTGTCTCCATCTTTCACTTTGTTTCTTTCTTCTGCTTCATAAATAGCAGCTAGTAGAGTTCACAGTCAAAGACCAGTGTACCTCATGCTGACCTTGTAGAAGCTTCTCAGCATTCTTCAGCTAGCATAGTAATGACAAAACTTTTCTTTTAATCACTTGTATTGGAGTGTCTTGAATCATGTTTGTTCTTCTGTAAGAAAAGAGGGACAACTTCAGGGTAAATATACGGTCCCCTTTACACAGATTTTTAAGGAGGAGTACTTTCTCTGAGTATTACTTGATTTCCTTTTGGAAACTGTAATTAGGCTATCCTGGCTCAGAACATACGTGTCCTTTGTTTGGATGAATGATCCTGTCACCTAGCTTATGAGTTACATGTCTTTTGCAGTTAAATACTTTATGTCTGGCCTAAGACTAGAATGGGGAAATTAGGTGGTTCAAGCCACATGTTCTGATATACTGTTTCCCTGCTAACTCTTTTGTCCTTCCTCATAGGAATATAGAATTTAGAGTTGCAAGGACCCTAAGAGACAATCTCATTTTCCCCTATACCCCTCTCCCACTATTTAGGAGATGAGGAAGCTGAATTGCATTTGCACAAATTATGAATTGCATCATAAGAATCAGGATTTGAAGTCAGCTCTACCTCATCTAATACTCATTTAGTTGTTCTCTACAATGGAGCAGCCAGATGGCACAGTAGATAGAGGACTGACCGGAACTTGGGAAGACCTGAGTTCAAATTTAACCTCAGACACTTACTAGCTGTGTGATCCTGGGCAAGTCATTGAACTTTTGTTTGCCTCAGTGTCCTCAGTTCTAAAATGGGCGTAATAATAGCAGGGTTGTTATGAGGACCAAATGAGACCATAATTGCAAAGCACTTAATGTAGCACCTGACACATAGTACATGTTAAGTAAGCCCTTTATAAATGTCTAAATCATCGGGATCATTCTTGTTGTCTTAATACATGAAGGCCTACCTGTCAGGCGCCTCTGTTATCCGTGCTCTCCCATAAGTTAGTCACAGAGGATCTGACCTATGCGCGAGTTAGCTTTCTTATTTTCTCCTGACCTCATAAGGATACCACCTGGCTTCCCTTGTTTTCCCACCTGACTAGCCATCTTCTCTTACTGCCATCCATATCCCTAATTACATTTTGTAAATAGCTGTGATATGAAAATGTGCTTTTTAAATAGCAAAATCAAATGTAATTGTCCTTTCACAGAGGAATTTGATGAGTAAACATTAAAACCAGGAAGCCTTTCATTCACACTACTGGGAAAAAGAGAGAAATGAAATACCAGCCAGGCAGTCTGTGAAGGAGAGAAATAAGAAATGTTATTGGCCTATTTTCCAACACACCCCATTCCTACTTCATCCTCTTGTTCCTCTCATTCTTCATCATTTCTGTAGCATTTTGAGATTAAAACATATTTTCTTCACAACAGTCCTGTGGCGGGGGGCAGTCAAGAGGTTGCTAACTGATGAAAATTAATACCCAATTGTAGCTATTTTTTCCCTTTAAAGGCTCCTCTCCCCTCATCAGGTTACTTCACATCTATTTTTATTAATAGATTGCAAAAGGCCCTCTGTGTACGTATGTATGCAAACTGCTTAACATCCTAGGGTTTCTGTGAACAGTACTGAGCAGGTTTCATGGGGAGGAAGAAGAGGGGAAAGAAATGGTGAGAAGGAGAAAGACTGCAGTGGAAGAGAGATAGGGGGGTGGTTTGTGCTTATTCCTCCTGAGAGATGGGAGGGGAAAAAAGAAAAAGGCTTAATTAAAATATGAGCTGATAACTTTGAACTTTGTTTTCAAGGCTAATTTTGTACAGATAGGTAGGTGTTTGCTAACCAATGCCTTTAATCTAATATTTGGTCACATTCCTCTGGCACTAAAGGGATGATAGTATGGCCTCTAGAATCTTCAGACTATTCTTCCTTTGTCCCCAGAAGAGACACCTCCCACTCACTGAGAAAAGGGCCTATATGTTTCACTTGCTAAAAATTTAAGAGCCTGCCTCCATGATAAATGACTATTGACCTCAGTTGACCTCCTCCAAGCAGCTGCTAGAATCATAGAGATGATTTCTTGCATCATATGCTGATGTCCAGGAGTAACAGAGTCTATATTAAAAGCTACAATGACAACCTAAAGCCCTTTTGAAGTTTCCCCTTTATTTCCAATTCTCAAACTCACCCTCAAGCTTCACCTTCTCACTGTTGGTGTCTGAATTTCCATTTCCATTTCTCAGCTTGGCACCTAGATTAGGGTCCTAATCCCCCAGAACAGGAGAAAGAAGAACAGGACAAATCTTAGATGGATAGTTGAAATCCCAGATGGCTTCCATTGTTGCTCTTACACTGTTTTTCAGTTTTAATCCTTTTCATTCCAAAAGGATCATGTTTCACTTTACCTTGTATTGATCTGTCTTCCTCTAAATCAAGAATAGATGCAGTCCTAACTCCAGAGATTTTGGTTGGTTGTTCTAGGTTTCAAAATAAGTCTTGCTGACTTCATCTTGTATAAATTTAAGATTCTTTTACTGAAGAGACTCAGAGGCCACCACTTGGGGAAATTAGAATCTAGTTCCAAAATACAGTATTTCTCCTCTGTTCCTTAAGAATAGTCAGTTCAGTAAGTCACTTCTCAATGAGTGGAGAAGTCTTTTTTTTTTTTTTTTTTTGCTTTTTGGGAGGAGGGAAGGCAGGGCAATTTAGGGTTAAGTGACTTGCCCAAGGTCACACAGCTAGTAAGTGTTAAGTGTCTGAGGCCAGATTTGAATGTGGAGAAGAGTCTTGACAAATTCTGACTAAGCCACAAAGTTGGAAGGAAAGTTGACAGAGCTTGGGGGGAGTGGAGAAGTGGTTCTAGTTTTTTGAGAAGAGAACTTGAATTTTTCAATCTCTAGATATCTTTATTAATGTGAGATCACCACCTGTGTTGAACAGTATCTCTTAAAAAAAGTCTTTGCAAACATATTTATTAGATAGTAGAGGGACATGAAGAATAGCAATTAAGGATAAGTATCAACATGCTAATGTCTTAATGGCCAAATGAAAGGTGTTTTTAAAAAAGTCAAGCGATAAGAAACTGGTTAAAGAGCATGTCGTCTTAAATTCTTAAATGCTGGTATAGTATAAAAGAGCAAATTCACCAAAAGCCACATAAAGAACATCTAAAAATAAGGAATTAAGGAGGTCCCAGAAAAAAATGGGGACCGAGGTGAGAAGCAGCCTTCCTATCTACACCTCATGCTAGTAGGTAGGAATGATCATATGCTCACACTTTTCACATCTTCAGAAGCAGATTGGGTACATAGGAAATTCAAGTTTAGTGTAAATATTTTGACATCTTTCTTTTCCTGAGGTTTTAACCTTGCTGGTAAACAGGGTACAGTAAATGAATCTCTTTTCTGAGAAATGACTCAAGGAAATCAAAGAAAAAACAGGGTCATTAGCTAATTGTCAAACTGACTCATGTCTTGCTTCTTATTTGGTATAATAGATGGTTGATTAAGGAGGATTGAGGTTTTGGGGGGGATTTTTGCAATTCATATACATAATATATTAATTTTCTTTAAGTAGACCAGTTAAAATTGGTCAAAGCTCCAGGGATGATATTGTTGGAAGAGGCACAATTACAGAAGGGTTCTAGTATAAGAAAGTCCCTCAAAGTATATGAAATGTCTCCTTATAAAAAGAACCTACCAACCCACAGTAATTACTGGGCTGTGCCAATGATGGTTATTATTATTTCTATCTTGAACAATGGAGTTTTCTGTTTCTCTTATTTCTCATGTGGCTGACTTTGATAAAATGGAGTTTCTTGAAGACATTATAGGCAACCTTTATGAGTTCCCTTTTCATTGCTCTATGTGACAGTTTGTCCCCTTCTATGTAGCAAAGTACAGTAACAACGAAAACTGATCTAAAGTTTAATAAATGTTTTTTATGCTTCTCTAGCAAGTGAGATGAATTTACAACTGGCCGTAATGACTGAAGCCTAGAGGATAGGAGAAGACCTAAGTCTTTAACTTATCTGTTTCTGTAACCTAGAAAACCTCCTATTACCTCTCTGCCTCCTCTGATCTGAATTAAAATTTCTTTTGCTGGGAAGTTTAGAGGTCACCATTCATTTGGGGGAAATTAGGATCTTGTTCCCCAGCTGTGGTTTGTTCCCAAAGAATGACTAGTTAGAAAAATACTTTTCGGTATTTTGTGAAGAAGCAGGAAGAGATTTAGGGGAGTGAAGGCACAAACCCTGTGAGAAGGGAAGTTACATTTTAGACCTCTGGGTTCTATTTATACTTTGAGTGTCACCACACCTGCGTGGTTCATCATTCCTCCTGATTGCTAAATAAAAATAATTCTTAGTTGTTACTGCTCTAGAGCTCTGTGAAAATAAATGAGATACGTAAAAATATTTTGAGATCATTTAGAAGAAAGACAGTTTTTTCAATCATACGTTTGTGGTTGTTGAGTCATTCCTGTTGTGTCCCACGCTCCATGACCTGATTTGAAACTTTCTTGGCAAAGATACTGGAGGGGTTTGCCGTTCCCTTCTCTAACTCATTTTACAGATGAGGAAACTGAGGCAAACAGGGTTCAGTGACTTGCCCAGGGTCACACAGCTAGTAAGTTTCTGAGACCAGATTTGAATTCAGATTCTCTTAACTTCAGGCCTGACACTCTATCCATGCACTGCACCACCTAGCTTCCCTCAAGTCCTAGGTAGTAGTAATAAAATTTATGGTTGATCGTAGATTTGGATCTGGAAGTTAAGGGGGCGGGGAGATGAGCATTAATTACCTCCTGTGTGCCAGGCACTTTGAAAATATCTCATTTAAGAGACCTTAGAGATCATCTCATTTTTTTTGTTTTTCTGTTTTTGGTTTTGGAGACCAATTGGAGTTAAGTGACTTACCTAAAGTCACACAGCTAGTAAGTGTGTCAGGTGTCTGAGGCTGGATTTGAACTCAGGTCCTCCTGACTCCAGGGCCAGTGCTCTATTCTCTGCGCCACCTAGCCACCCCCAATCATCTCATTTTTAACTGTGTCATGACATCTGAGGAGTCTGAAGCTCAGAGGGGTTAAGTGACTTTCTCATGGTCGCACAGTAAGTAACTGAACTAGGAATCTAACCTAAACTCTCCAAATCTAGTCCTCTTTCCACTACACTATCCCTTCCTTTGCCATCATTAATTATTACTATGCTGATAACAGTTCCTCTAAAGTTAATAAAATCTGACAACAGTCCAAAGGCTTAAACTGTTTTTAATTCCTTTTATACTTGTAATATTTGTGTTGGTTTGAGTGGATGTTGGTATAGCCTGTTTTCTAAATAACATGTCCATCCTAATGTAAACCAAGGAAACAAGAAATCCACGCCTAAAATATCCTAAAGTAAAATAAAATATTTGTCCATTTTCCAGTAGTTTTCTATTCCTTTCTCTTTTTATCACCCTTTGGAAAATAAAATTAAGAAACAAAGAAAAAAAGAGAGTTAATTGGCTGTATTTCTTTAGATTGGGGTTGAAATAAACAAGAGCTCATTAAAGGAACTGACTTGGAGAGATGGCTGCAGCATCATCAGGGGCTAATAGAATTTTTAACACTTTCTAGTCTCTCCCCACCCCCTTCCTTTCAAAAGAAGTCAAAGAATTCAGCTAGAATCCAGATTGTGTGTGTGGTATCTTTATCTGATTGACCTCATACTCCTAATCATGTCTTGTCTTTGCTTGTAAATTATTAGCTACTCCCTTCTTTTCCTTAAACACATTACTTCTCTAAATGTTGTGCATACACACGGTTTTTATTCCCTGCTGCAGGAAAACATAGCTACTGGAAGGTCTTAGGTTCTATGGAAATTTTCCACCAGACAATGCATTTTATGAGTTGAATGTTGAAAGCAAGCCTTGGCATTACTAGCAAATTCTAACTCATTAGAACAGCATTGCTGATAGCCACTCTCCCAAAGCAAATAACCATGTATGCCAGGGAAGTAATAAAGAATGGGAATTTATTTCAGTGCCTGTGTCTTTCCTTGCAAGTAGATGAAGATCATTTTCTAAAACATTGGTGATGACTAGTAAATAATAACTAAAAAAAAATAGCTTACATATAGGTAGCACTTTCTACTCCCAAAATATTTTCTTTCCATTATTTCATTTGATCTTTACAATAACATTGTGAAGTGGGTAGTGTCAATCTTATTGTCCCTATTTTACAGATCAGGGAACTGAGTCTCAGAGAGGTTAAGTTGCTGGCCCAAAGTCACACAGCAATTTGGCAAATTTGATACTCAAACCTAATTTCTGAGACTCCAAGTCCAGCATGCTTTATGCTGACCTTACCATGCTGCCTATATTTATAAGAATGTATTTTTGGCTCTTTTTAAACATTTCCTGTGCTTATGGTGCCCCTTTTCTCAGTCTGAATGCTGAATATTTCTCCTGCACTCTTGAAATTAGGCAGAATATATGATTGAGATCCTGAAAAAAACCCAACAACTCTCATTTTTTCTTCATTTAAAAAACTACTAAAAAAAACCCTATTAATCTCTCCCCTACCATCATGGAAAGACTATTAGTCCATTTTGATACTAATTTTATTGACTCAACATCAAGTTTGCTCACAGTGATGTTTCATCAAATGGAGATTGACAAATGATAGAGGTCTACAAAGCAAAGAATATATCAATAGTGTTTCTCTCCCTCTCCCTCTCTCTCCATATATATATATATATATATATATATATATATATACATATATACATATGTGTGTGTATATATGCACATACACACACACAGAACTTCAAAGACATACCATTGTAGGACTGAAAGAGAACTTGAAGAACATCTAGTCAGTCCATTAAGCATTTATTAAGTGCTGATATGGTAGTCACTACACTGTTCTAAGCATTGGGTATACAAAAGAAGACACAATGTCTTCTCTCAAAGAGCTCACAGTCTAACAGAGGAGAGGATAGGCGAGACAACTACAAAAGACCTGCTCAGGATAAGTAAACAAACAGGTTTCTATTTTGTGAAGTTGCATGCTTTTCTGCAGTTAATCATGTATTACAAATCCTGCCTGCCCCTCCTCCCACCCCTCGCTTCTATGTGACTCCTCCAGCTGGAGAATCTATACTTTCAACATACATGACTAAATTCATATTCAGTTAATCTTATAAGTGTGACTAACATAGGGAATCTAATCATTTCAAGTGTCCTTCAGGACTCCTTTCTTTTCTAGAGGGTCCCCCTGAAATAGGGAATAAGTGATCAGTTTGGTTCTACTGTCCCAAGACCTATTCGTGTGATATCTCCTTTTTCTTTGGGACCAGAATAATATTTTATCAATTTAACTCAATACGGAGATCTTAGTTCTTGCCAGGACAAGGATAATTCCTCTTTGAAGTATGTCTGCCCTTGTAACGCTGGAATTTAAAAAGACATAAACATGGGAGGTAGAAAGGCTGTCTTGGTTGTAAAATAAGTCTGAGAACTCAAGTGCTAGGAGTTCTAGTCCCAATCCTGCCATTTAACAGCTGGGTGTCTGTTTCTTTTTCTAGATAATGACTCTTGATTTTGATTACTCCCAGTGACTGTTGCATTGACATATATCCTAATCCCTTGATCCACCTAGATTTGGCCACATTCAAAAGGAAGATGTGAATTTTTTTTTCTTTGAATATGGCTCAATTGGTTTTCCAGTTGACACTGGGAATTTGAATGCTTGGAGAACACTAGAGATTCTAGCCATTACAGAGCCTTATTGATTCAAAATGGTGATTGGAAATCTACTTGGATCCCATTTACCTCTAAGGATCACTAATTTAGCAATGGAAAATAATTCAGGGACATAAAAGTATGTCATCTACTTGATCTTCTGGTATAAGTTAAAGGAAATATCACAACCCAATCTATAGGTTAAAAGGCCAAATCTACTGCTTCATTGTAGATGGGGAAAATGGGTAGAAATCTGGACAGTGAAAATCCTTGTTTCTTAAAGGCACCACCAGTTGATATCACCGATAAATTCAACTATAATGACTGGGAGCCCAAAGTTAACCTTCTTGCACAGAAATAGAATCAACCTAAGAGAGATATAATCCTCATAGACTCTTGATTTAAAATCTGTGGGCAAGCATAGGGTGCAGTTCATAAAATATGAGGCCAAGACAAGTCATCGAATTTCGAGATAATGGATCATATCAGAGACAACTCATTCCAATATGTTATATGTTTTCTTCTTTCAATTCAATTCAGATTGGCTAAGATCAAATGGAATATCTGCTCTTATCAGTTCACTCAAGTGGCAATGTTAAAAAAAAACAACAACTGTGTGTATGCGTGCACACACACACACACACACACACACACACACACACACAACCAGGAACTTGATCACTGTGGGCTGACAATGTGTTTTGAAAAGGGGGGAACAAAATCTTTCTTTCCCTGAAAGTTCCCATCCGTTGTTGAGTAAACATTCATAAATCTATTGCAGACAGACGGGCTGCACGTACTCGAATTACCTTCAGCTGCAATTTCAGCTTCAAGTTTTAATGCCCTAAACATGAAGAACTTTGTAACCAAGGCAGAGACCTGATTAATGGTGCAGACTTGGCCAACTTCAGGAGTCAAGTGGCCTTTTTTCCTTCCCCCCTCCCCTCCCCTTCCCTCAGTAACCACCTCAGCAAATTTTCCCATTAAATATACAAGGCAATGGAGTGCAATAAAATCAAGAGGATGTTGCGGATAAACACCGGAGTCTCACTGAACAGATCTAACCAGCTGACAGAAAGCAGACTGGCACTGCTCGTGTTTGCTCGTGGAGCTCCAGAACAGGCCAGAATTGATTCAGGCCTAAAAGTTGCCCTGATTTTTTACTTCAGGATGGATTCCGTTTTGCCTGAGAGTTGGTTCTGAAGTCTTAGATTCAGCTACATGGTTCAGTGGATAGGGCTTTAGGCCTGGAGACAAGAAAACCTGAGTTCAGATATAGCCTCAGACACTTTGCTATAGTTGTGTGACCCTGGATAAGTCACTTAATCTCTGCTTACTTCCATTTCCTCAACTGTAAAATGAGGATAATAGTGGCATCTACCTCCCAGCTGAGGATCAAATGAGATATTTGTAACGCACCTGCCATGTTCTATGTGCTTAATAAATTCCTCCTTCCTTCTTTCCTTCCTTTCCTCCCTTCCTTCCTTCCTTCCTTCTTTCTTTTCTTCCATCCTTCCTCCCCATCCCTCTCTCCTTCCCTTTCTCTCTTCCCTCCCTCCCTCCCTTCCTTCTTTCTTTCTTTCTTTTCTTCCATCCTTCCTCCCCATCCCTCTCTCTCTCCCTCCATCTCTTCTTCCCTTCCTCTCTTCCTTCCCTCCCTCTCTCCCTTCTTTCCTTCTTTTCATGACTGACAGTGGCATTATTCATGACTATATGGATCAAAAGCACATTTTATATAGGTTGGAATCAATAATTTACTCATCCACTAGTTGTAATATTTGTTTGAGAATCAGGAGGCTCAAATGGTATCATAAAATTAGCAGGTTTTATCTACAGAGGAATTCATTCCTACACTGGTAAGCATGTTATTCAGGACTCCATTCATTCAACATTTATTCAAACCCACAAATTTAAGGATAAAAAGACAAAGTAAGAACTTATCTGTCAAGGAACTTCTAATTCTCCTTGAAAGATTATTAATAATAATAACATTTACATAGCATTTACTATGTGCTAAGCACTTAAATTTGATCTCATTTGATCCTCATGACAGCCCTGGGAGGTAAATGCTATTATCTGCATTTACAGTTGGGGGAATTGAGGAAAACACAAGTATCTTGCTAGTGAGTGTCTGAGGCCTTATTTGAACTCAGGGCTTCCTGACTCCAGGCTTACTCTACCCACTGCACCACCTAACTGATATAACATGTATGCAGATAAGTTAATGCAAAGTAGTTTGGGGTGGGGTGAAAGAAGAAATGGGGAGGCAAGGAACACTAACAACAGGGGATATCAAGAAAGTCCTTGCATGAAAGGTGATAGGGAGCCTTGTTCCCTGAAGGTGAGGAGAGAGAGCATTCCAAGCATGAGGGTATTGAGAAGGAGCAGCTTTTGCAAAGACAAAGAGATGAAAAATGGGATGTCTTGTAAAGAGAACAACAGGTTTGTAGGTCACTTTGACCAGGACAAAGAGTGTATGGTTGGGGGTAGGAGAGAATGAGATTGGAGGGAAGTAATGTAAAATAAAGTTTGGATCTGCAGAGTAACTCAGAGATGAGATTCTTCTTTGTGTGTCTTTCTCTGGAGCCTTGAAATTCAATTTCAGCTAAGCACATCTGGTCTTAAAAACACAACAAATACTAAATAAATGAATGAATAAGCAAATAACACAATAGGAAAGAAAAATCTCTGTCATTGGTTCAGCTTTTAATGTTTTATTTAAATTTCCAATGTCTGCATTCCTGCAGGTGGTACTACAGACAATGAGAACATGTTTGCCAAATTCTTTGTGAACCATAACATTCTTTATAAAAGTTAGCTATGATGATTTAAAACTTGATTTAAAATCAAGTTGTTAATAGTATCATGATTTTATGGGGAGGGGTGCAAATTTTAAAGACAAGTGTCCTTCTGAAAAAAAAAAAACAACAAAGACTTTTTAGATAACTCAGTAAGAAGCCAAGGCCTCTGTGATCAAACATTTGAAAACAAATAAATAGGTCATCTTTTTTTGTTTTTGTCTTTTTGGAGGGGGGAAGGCAGGGCAATTGGGGTTAAGTGACTTGCCCAAGGTCACATAGGTAGTAAGTGTGTCAAGTGTCTGATGCCAGATTTGAACGCAGGTCCTCTTGACTCCAGGGCCAGTGTTCCATTCACTGTGTCACCTAGCTGCCCTATAGGTCATCTTTAAGGGAAGTTTTTACAGGTAAGAATGATTTAAAATGGGAATCCTTAAGCATTTTTATCCCTGCATTATCCTCCCTGTCCTCTTCCTCCTGCACAGTAGAGATCCTGCATTATCCTCTGCCCCACATCACATACCTCCTTTTTAAAGTCATTTGCCTTGACAGCAGTGGCAGCCAACACACATACAGAGGTTCTTCCAGTCTCTTTTCAATATCCCCATATGACTCAGAGGTTCTTCCAGTCTCTTTTCAATATCCCCATATGGCTCAGAGACTGGGAGCAGAAGGAGTTAAAAAGTGAATGTGGTGCCTCAGTCCTTCCATAAAGGGACCTGTTGCTGTTGCCATACTTCCCTAGCCTCAATTTCAATGCAGAATATTTCTGCTTCTTGTTTTGTTTGTTTATTATTTTGCAGTGAGGTGTGATAGGTTCCATCTTGTAAATGGTATTTGTCTCTTATATTCTTTATTATAAGGGATAGCTCTCTGGAGAGGACAAGGGAGAGATAGGCAATGTAGAAACAAAAGCTATCAATAAAATGTATTATTTAAAAAATGAAAAGTGCCCTATTTGAATATATTCCCACCCCCATTCCTTCCCTATGGCCATACAAAGCTGATCAAGAGCAATTGTATAGATGGCTAAAGATTCAGAGATTGAAAGATTAGCTAAGTATAGAAGGAATCTGGATCTGGCAAAAAATATTTGAAAAGAAGAACCCAAAGGATAATTAATTTTAGTTAATAAAATATAGTTAATTTATATACATATATAATTAAAAATTAGTTAATAAAAATATATTTTAAAGGGAAGTTAGGTGGCACAGTGAATAGAGCACCAGCCCTGGAATCAGGAGGACCTGAGTTCAAATCAAACCTCAGACACTTAACACTTACTAGCTGTGTGACCTTGTGCAAGTCACTTAACCTCAATTGCCTTGCCTACCTTCCCCTCAAAAAAGCAAAAAAAACCCCCCCCCCCCAAAAAAAAAACCAAACCTCAAACAAAAAAAAATAAAAATATGTTTTAGGGCTATGATGCACATTGCCATCAGAAGCACTGTTAATAAGGAGGCAAGTCTAAGTGATATAAGAGGACTGGTTTTGATACTATCACATCTGTATAAACCATGTACTATGTACAAGGGGTGAGATGCCTCTGACACATAGTGACTGTGAAGCCTGGATAAATCACTGAACATCTCAGTATTTATTCTAAGCAAATTGCCAATAATCTAAGTCTCACAGGAGGTGCTATCCCATATTAATGAAAGAGATTCCCCCTCTGGGACTTGCCTATGCCAGTAAGAGCACAGTTCCAGTCCTTGTGTGCAAGGGACCTTGGCTAGTTTCTGGGCTACTGATTTCAAAGAGCTAACTCTATATTGGTGGGATAGAGGAAGCAAGAAGTGCTATTAAGTAGCATTAAACTAGCAACACGAAATGGTAAATCAAGCAAGATTTTCCACCTCTGTCACTAAGTATCTGTGGGACAGTTCACTCCAAGCTTCAGTTTCTTCATCTGAGAAATGGTGCTAAGGAAGCACAAGTTTGTTGTGAGGGTCAAATAAGACAATAGATATTAAAGTACTTTGAAAAGTTAAAAAAAAACAACAACAACCAGTATGTAAATACAAGGCATTTATTACATAACAGTGTCAGTAGGTTGATTAAATATCTGAACCCTTGTACTTTGCGGAGCCTGTGTGGGAAAATGTGGGCTGTGACTTGTTTGTTTAGTAGAGGTCTTGAATCACCAGATTTGTACCTTATATGAGCAACTTATATGAGCTGCTTGCTCTTAAAACCAAAGAAAGTCTTCCAACCTTAACTTATTGATGTGTTTTTCTCACTCACCTGACTGCCATGTATCTTTCAATATCCCCTATCACTTGCTGAGGCATCCTGCTTCACACTTTCCATCCTATCCTTCAGAGCTTGCCTAGACATCAGCAAGTTGTCTGAGGGGGCTGGCCCCCATTTTTGGCAGACTGTTCAGTCCACCCCCAACCCTTCACCCAAGATGAATGGCTTTTCACAGCTGAAGTTTACCATGTAGAAGGGAGAAATGTTAGATGCTGAGGCCAAAGTTTTAATGAAAATCTTTTGTGGTCAGTCTCCCTTAATCCAAAGAACATTCAGTACTTTGAAGAGATAAACTTCCCAGTCAGAGTGACACCTTTTAACCCCAGAAAAATCTCTCTTTTTTTCTGATGGAGTTCGCCCCGTTTTCCTGTAAAAGATCTGTTATATTCTCAAGAAGAGAAGATCCCTCTTGGATCCAAAAAATCCATTTCAAATCCTTTGTCCTCATCCCTTTTCCTCTGCAACCCCTATCTTTTCCAAAATTAGCAAAAGATTTGTCTTAACTGGACAAATACTGAAGGACCAGACTCAAGGCATGCAAGGCGAGAAGATAGCAAGTTATCTAGGGCAGATAACAGCCTCTCTTCCTAAACCAGCCATGCCAGGCAGAAGTGTCCTTGGAAGGGGCCCTAGACACACCAGAACCAACAAAAGCAGGGTCTCACACAGCCTCTACTTGCCCCACAAGCTGTTTAATTCCAGATCAAAGGAGAGCTAAACAAAGCCACTTGAAAGTGACTTCTGACTCACTCTGTAGCAACTGTGCAGTGCAGGAAGCATCTTACAAAGGTTGGAGGAGGCTCCAGCCACCCCCTCGTCTCCCTTCTGCCTACCTGGAACTGCATGGGGCTGGCATGATCCCATTTCCACACTTGCTGCAGAGGGCCATCACTTGGCAGTTGGAATAGCGTGGCCTAATTTTTTTTTAATGGTAAGCTCCCTGAAGGTTGGGTCTAGTTTATTTTTCTATGTATCAATAGCACCTAGCTCAGTATCTTAGATCTGGTAGGCACTTAATAAAAGTTTATTGAATTGAGTGTTTGGCAGGAAAATATAGTTTAGGGGAAAACACATTTCTATAGCCCCTTCTAGTACCTAGAAAAGGGTAAATATTTTTTCTGTTATTGTTTATTTTATTTTAATTTATGGAATAAAACAAGCACTTCCATACCATAGTGTGTGTGTATGTATATATGTGTGTGTGTATATATATATATATATATGTATATATGTGTGTGTGTGTGTATATATATATATATATATGTAAGATGATTGTGCATGCAACTGAAAATCTATTATGTACAACTTGCTATTCCTTTTGTAGTATAGTAAAGTTGTTATATAAATTTTCCCTCCCCTTCTCCCACCCTAGAGATGACTACCATTAGACACAGATATGTATGTGTCATTCTATGTATACTTTTAGTTATCAGTTCTCTGGATGCAGATAGCATCTTCCTTTATATGTCCTCTGTAGTCAATTTGGATAGTTATAATAGTCAAAATGTCAATGTTATTTTTTATTTAATGTTCTAGACAGGGGCTCTTAACTTTTGTGTGTCATGGATCACAGGGTCTTTTGAGGAAAATACTTAAAGTGGACCTTCAAGTGCTATAGAAACCTAGAAAGGCAAGTTGCTGCTTTTTATCCCTTTTGATCTAAAGGACAGACAGCTTTCCAAAAGTTGTATTTCATGGCTTGTCTTCCCGGTTCATCCTTAAGAGAACCACCCTCCCTTTCACTGTTCCTTACCCTACTCCATCCCCTTCCTTCTGCTCTGTGATTAGAGATACATGTTTCCTGCAGAGCATGGGATGGGACTGTGCAAAAGTCCAGACCAGCCCACTCTTACTCTCGAAAAACTTTTGACTGCCAGCCAAAGAAAAAGCGAACACTGAAAATGCTGATTCATCAGTTCTCCAGACAGAGAAGGTAGGTGGGGAGGTGTGTGTGTGTGTTTAGGGCTAGAAGATGGAAGAGAGGAACTTCTGGGAGTGATGTTCAAAGGCTTGAGGAGGAAATCTATAAGGAACTAGATCCAGTAAGGAAGAGCACACCATCATCTGGACTTCTGTGTAAACAGGGCCTGAGCATAGTGATGAAGAGGGAGGTCCAGAAATTGTACTGCTTTATATCCCAAGTTGGTCCTAACTACCCCCACTTGCCACTGATTATAATAATGCTAGAGGACTTTTATATTGCTCTTTGTAGGCATTATCTGACAAATCTGTGACAGTTACTGAAAGCATCATTCTCTTTTTACAGATGAAGAAACTGAGGCCTTATCCAATGGCTCATCTATTAAGTGTCAACAGCAGAACTTGTCCTGAGATTTTTCTGAGCATCCCATCCATTGATTGGATCATGCTACTTAATATTTGGGGCTTTGTTGTAGAGTATAGAGAGAAGGGGAAGAGTTTTTTTTAAAGCAATTTAGACACATTCAGAATTGGGTGAATGGATTAAAAACATTAAAGCCCTCTCCACCTCATATTAAGTGGGTCATATTTGTTTCCCCCTTACCTCCTGAAGCATAGCCTGCTTTTCAAGGGATGTCGGGACATTGTGAAATCTTTGCTTCACTATAATCTTTCATTTCAGGCACACACCCTAATAATTAAAGCTTCAAGACAGTTAAAGTATAAATTAGTACTTTAGAAGCCCACTTACAAAATGGATCATAGTTACATGGATGGGTCAAATCATGTTCCCTGTAGCATAACCCCATGCATTCAATTACATTCAATCCATAATGAAGCAGAGATGTGCTGGGAGATTGATGTAAGTCCTGTGCATCATGGCCTCACCCCTATGATGCCCCCATCTCTGCTTGCTGAAATCACCTGTCTTTCAGAACCTCTCTCAAATGCCACCTCCTTCATGAAGCTTTCCCTGATTTCTGAACCTCTCACTCCAAGTTGAGACTGATTCTTTTTGAAAACAACATTAGTTTGTACCTCTTTGGGGGATATGTCCTATTCTGCCTCACATGTATACTCACTTTGTAGAATTTGTTTGGTAAGTTCCTACACACTCATTCCTCTCTCACTTGTAAGCACTTTGAGAAGAGGGGCAGCCCCTTGCTCATTTATCTCCCACAATACATGTCAGGAACTTACTACATAGCTGGTGATTCTGATAATAATCTAGACCCCAGAAGGCAGAAGTTGGACCAATAGGGTATTACAAATTGCAAAGAGGCACCCCTTGGCTTGGGGCAGCTAGGTGATGAAGTGGATAGAGCACTGGGCTTAGAACCAGGGAGATTCATGCTCATGAATTCAAATCTAACCTTAGATACTTACTAGCCGTGTGAACCTAGGCAAGTCACTTAACCCTGTTTGCCTCAGTTTCTTCATCTGTAAAATGAGCCCGAGAAGGAGATGGCAAATCATTCCAGTATCTATGCCAAGAAAAGCCTAAATGGGGTAATGGAGAATCAGACACGATTGAAATGAATCAACAATAAATACCTTGGCTGGATATAAGGAAAAACTCCCCTAGCATTAGATTTTCCCCACAATGGAGTAGGCTACCTGAGGACATAGTGGCACCTTTTCATTAGGGGATGTTCATGCAAAAGCTCAGTTACCATTTGTCTGAGATGTACAGGGAATTTTTGATCAGGTACCAGATAACCTTTCCAGTCCTTTCCAATGCTGAGATTCTGTGATTCTATGAACTTAACCAGTTGAATTGAAAAGAGTTTCGCTATCTATGCAGAGAATGCATTTATGCCCCATTTGTTCCTATCAGGTGCAAGACCTATCAGGATGGACTAACATGTCCTTGGTATGTAGTTGTGGATTATTATTTTTTTTAGTAGTTACTTAATATTTCTGTACTTCAGGAATCTATGCTTTCATCAGCGTGGGTACTCCCTCCACTGACCCAAATTACCACCTGCCTCTGACTTTCAATTCCAACCATGTCAGCCTCATTCAGTAAACTCCAGTGGCTCTCTGATCAAGCACAAAGCCCCCTCCCTCCCCCATTTGGTGTTTAAAACCCTTAACCTAGCCTCCTCCTACCTTTCCAGCTACACTGATCTCCTTGCTGTTCCACAAAGACATTCCATCTTAAAGCTCTGGGCATTTTCTCTGACTCTTCCTGATGCTTAGAGAACTCTCACTACTTGTGTCTACCTCCTGACATCCCTGGTTTCCTTCAAATCCCAGCTAACATCATAGTTTTTATAGTTTAGTTACCGGAAGCATTTCCCAACCTTTTAATTCCAGTGCCTTCCCTCAGTGAATTATTTTCTATTTATCCTGAATACAGATTGATTGTATTTGATTGTTGTCTCCCCCATCAGACTGAAAGTTCCTTGAGGGCAGGGACTGTCTTTTGACTCTTTTTGTATACCCAGCTCTAAAAATAGTGCCTGCTATTGTTAAACACCTACTAGGTAGGTGTTTTACAAATGCATGTTGACTTTCTGATTTAGCACTATCTCCCAGAGTTGTTAGAGCATAAAAATACATCACCCTACAACCAATCTGGCTGAATCTCCTTTCTCTTTTTCTCTGTTTCTTCCTTCATTCTGCCCTTTCTCCCTTCCTCCCTCTCTTTTGCTCCTTTCTCCTTCCCTCCTTTTTTCTCTTTTTTCTCTTTCTCTTTTTCTCTCTTCCTCTTTCTTTTTCTCTCTTTCTTTTTTCCTTCCTTCCTTCTTCCTTCCTTCCTTCCTTCCTTCCTTCCTTCCTTCCTTCCTTCCTTCCTTCCTTCCTTCCTCCCTCCCTCCCTTCCCTTAACCACTATGGAAATCTGTCTTTCCTTCCCCCACAAATAACCCAGTTCAAGAAAGAGATATATTTTGCCTGCATCTAGAGTGAAAATGACCCAGCATGAAACATTTTTTTTTCACCTGGACTTATTTATGCCTCTCCTGAAAGAGGCCTGTGACCTTGCCCTAGACCAGCTACTTCACTGTCCATGAAATACTGTTCATCTATCCTCAGTGTCTTTGCCATGTGCTACTTATTAATAAGCTGAGATTTACAGCTGGCACTTTCTGGAGAGCACATCAGTGAGAGTCACCTTGTATATCTCTTATCATTGACTGCCATGGCTCTGGGACTGGATGTTACCAAGATATCCTTGTTCCTACAACCAATAAGCTAATCCTAAGGATGGTAAACAAGGTGTCTATGGGAAAGTCCTTTGTAGAGATGAGATGTGTCAAAGGATCCAGCACATGCTATATATTCCTCTTCTTGGAAAGGCCAAACCCATTGTACTAATTTCCAACATATGTCACTAGTATAAGAGGTTTGCTTGCTATGTACAAAGGCCACTAATGCAGCACTAAATTTTGTTCAGCCATCAGTGGCAAAGCTGGGTCTAATAATGATCTCCAAAATCTGTTGTATCATGAATTTCTCCACTCTGGTGTGATGGAGAATCTTACTTTGCTTCTTTTGGCACCCCTGAATGACGGGTTCTAGCAATGATACCTGGCTTTGTGAGGCATATTCATTTTTGCCTAGAGTTAGAAGGAAAGACCTGATGTATTTCTTTAAGTAGTTGAAGGGAACATTGGATTCTAGTATGGAAACTCATAGACTTAGAGGTAGAAAGGGCCTTTGTTGTTCAGTTGTCTTCAGTTGTGTCTGATACTTTGTGATCTCACTGGGGGTTTCCTTGGCAGAGATATTGGAGGAGTTTACCATTTTCTTCTCCAACTCCTTTTACAGATGAGGAAACTGAGGCATAGAGGGTTAAGTGACTTGCCCAGGGTCACATAGCTAGAACATGTCGGAGGCTAAATTTGAACTCAGGAAGATGAGTCTTACTGACGTTAGGCCTGGCACTCTAGCCACTGCAGCACCTAGCTCCCCTGGAAAGGAACCTTAGAAATCATCTAATCCAATTCCCTTATTGTACAGATGAGGAAACCAAGGCTGAGAGGGGTGGAAAGACTTGGCTAAAGAAGAAGCATTACCATCTGACTTGAAAATACACCCTTAAGGATGCTGGGACCTTTCCATGTGACTTGCAGATGAAACCACCAATATGTGTTGTCTCCTGTTAGTAAAATGTGAGCTCCTTGAGAGCAGAGACTGTCCTGATTTTCTGTTTGTATCCCAGTGCTTAGCACATAATAAGCACTTAATAAATGCTTCATTCATTCATTCATGTCTAAAACAAGATTTGTTATCTTTTCATTGAAATAGACTCCTCTTCTTTACTTCATCTCTGTGACTGATTCCACTCTTCTCAGTCACCCAAGCTCACAAACTCTAGATCATCTTTAACTCCATAGATCCCAGTGGTTTTTAATAGCACTGGACAATTTCAGAGTCATTCAAAGAACACCAGTAGTCATCTAATTGAATCTATGCTTCAATGAAAATCCCTTTACAGCATATGCAGCAAGTGGTCATTTAACCATTTCTAGAAGACCTCCAACGAGGAGAAATGAGGCAGCCAATTCCGCTTTTAGATAACTCCAAGTGTAAATTAATAATTATGATGAAGAAATAAGAATAATAATAAATAACAACTAGCATTTATACAGCCCTTAAAGGTTTGTAAAACATTTTCCAATCATTATCTCATTTTATCCTCACAACAGCCTTGGCAGGTAGCTTCTGTTATTATTCCTATTTTACAGATGAGGGAACTAGGGAAGACAGATTAAGTGACTTACCCAGGGTCATACAGCTAAGTATGTGAGGTTGAATATGAATTCGGGTCTTCCTGATTCCAGGTTCATTGCTCTATTCATTATACCACCTAGCTGTCTTACTTTAAGACATGTTGCCTTCTACCAAGCTTAAATTTACCCTCTTTACAACTGCTACCCATTGCTTCCAGTTCTTCCCTTTAGGACCAGTCAAGTCAAATCAACAAATGTATTAAGTACTTTAAATGTGCCAGGTTATGTGCTAAGCAATGGGTTACAAAGAAAAGCAAAATACACACACAGTCCCTCCCACAAGAAGTTCACATTCCAATGAAGGAGATGACATGTAAATAATTATGTGTGTACAAGTTTTATGTGTGTGTGTGTGTGTGTGTGTGTGTGTGTGTGTGTGTGAGAGAGAGAGAGAGAGAGAGAGAGAGAGAGAGAGAGAGAGAGAAAGAGAGAGAGAGAGAGAGAGAAGATGGAAGACAATCTTAGAGGAGTCTGAAAAGAACCATTCTAATCCATTCAGGTGATAGTCCTCCAAATATTTGAAGATTACTATCAGTCTTTTCTTCTCTAGTCTAAAAATTCAGGTTCTTTGGCCTATCCTCATATGACTCAAACTTAAGGCATTTCATCATCCTTGTTGACTTCTTTGGGTTTGTCTCCAACTTATTCTAGTTATCTCTAAAATATTGTGTCCATAACTGAACCCAGTATTTCATATTTAGTCTGATCAGAACTGAGTGTGGTAGGACTAGCACTTCCTTATTCCTGGAACATATGCCTCTTAAAAAAACCGTTAGCAAAACATTTTGGTTTTCATCTCATTTAGAATTAAACCATTTGTCATGTTTAGTTAGCTCCATTTTGTTTTTTTTAATGAATTTTTATTATTTTCCAGTCATCAAACTTTTACTTTTTCACCCTGCCCAATCATTGATTAAAAAAAGATAGAGAAAAGAAGGAAGGAGGGAGGAAAAGAGGGCAGAAAGGAAGAAACAAACTACTCTTGTATCTATATGTCATGCAAAACAAATTCCCATGTTGGTCATGTCCAAATATTTGTTTCTTCTGCATATTATTCCATTATCTCTCATCATGAAGCGGGCAGTTGTTTTTTACATGAGCCCTCTAGAATCATGTCTTATACATATATCTTACAGTATAAAATTTTTTCTTCCAATTCTGTTCACTCTGCATCAATTCACAAAGTCTTCCTAGGTCTCAACCATCTCCTCATTTCTTTTTTTTTTTTAAAGCAATTGGGGTTAAGTAACTTGCTCAAGGTTACACGGCTAGTCATTATTTATGCGTGGGTGTTCATTTTCTGAGGCCGGATTCAATCTCGGGTCATCCCAACTCCGAGGCCGACGCTCTTATTCACTGTGCCACCTAGCCGCCCCTTTAGGGCAATTGGGGTTAAGTAACTTGCCCAAGGTTACACGGCTAGGTTTTTGTTTGTGTGGATTAAGTGTCGGAGGCCAGCTCCAAACGCAGGTCCTTCTGATTCCAGGCCGGGGCTCTATTCACTGCGACACCTAGCCGCCCCCCATCTCCTCATTTCTTATGGGACAAGTCTATTATTTTCATATAACAAAATTTGTTCAGCTGTTCCAGAATTGATGAACATGCCCCTATTTTCCATTTCTTTACCACTACAAAAAGAGTTGCTATAAATATTTTTGCACATTAAACACCTTTTCCTCTCTCTTTGATCTCTTTGGAGTTTAGTGATATCAATGGATTAAAAGGCATGTACTTCTGAGTAACATTTTGGGCAAAGCCCTAAATTGCTTTCCAAAATGGATGGACCATTTCACATGCAACCAGCAGTGCATCCATGTACCTGTTTCCCAGAAACCCTTTCAACATTTGTCATTTTCTTTTATTGTCAGCTTTACTATCTGATCTGTGTGAGGTAAGACCTCAGAGTGCCTTTAATTTGCATTTTCCCAGTTGTTAGTGATTTGGAACGCTTTTTCACGTGACTGTATTTTCTTCCATCGAAAATACCTGCTCTTTGCCTCTTTTAATGTAACCTAATATCACACTCAATTTTATTGACTACCGTATCCCATTATTAACTCATATTGATCTTGTAGTCCCTTTTAACATCTTTTGCAGATTCTGTCTAGCCGAGCCTCCCCATCTTGTTCTTGTGAAGATGATTGATCCCAATTGCAATACTGTGTAGTTATTGCTATTAAATTTCATCTTGTTCAGGTTGGCCCAATTTTCTAGTCAGTAAAAGTCTAAGAGAAGCAATAACAGCTCTTCTAACAACAGCAGCAGCAGTAATAACCATGTGTATTAATAGAGTTCTTGAAGATTTACAGACTACTTTTCCTTATAACAGCCATGCAAATAAGAAGTGTTATTATTCGTATTTTATAGATGGAGTAACTGAGACTCAGAGAGGTAAAGGTAATTTCTCAGGGCCACACAGCTAGCAAGGGTTAAAGTTGATTCAAATTGTGTTTTGGTTCTAAGGCCTGTGTTCTTTCTACTAAGCCATTGTACTTGGGTCATTTTCCAGTCTGCCTTCTTAGGTCCAAGTCTAACACAGTGACCTAAAGTTACACCAAGATGAATACTTTGATGAAAGAAGCCTAATGCATATGTACTTCATGGTGCAGTAATGAGATCCTGTAGAACAGGTTCAGTTATATCTCCCTGGACTGTGCCCTGAATCAGAATTTCCTCTGGGAATATAAAAATCTTACTTCAGAGTTCTGCAAAAAAGTCAATGAATCCACATTCCCGTGCAAGCACTCAGTATGGCAGTACGTTCAATAAAGGACAGACTTTATTTCACCTAGCCAAAGACAGCAAAGTTTCACATCTAAGCCCCTAAGTGTCACTCCCAGCTTTCTAGTACTGTTCTGGTTGGAGTCTTTCTGAAAAGGGAAAGAACTTAAGATTTATAGAGTTGACATCCCCCTCTGCCTGGACCTACACAGTTCTTGTTACTAATACAGATGATCCAAGTCTCTGCTGGCTCATCCACATCAAGGCTCTGCCTTTGCTTCATGCTGATTCTAGATCCTGTTTGGTCCAGGGACATAACACCTTCTAGAAACTCCTGTCACTATCACTGCCACCCCTGCACATTTTGTGTTATTGTTGTTCCTTGATTGGCCTTGGAACTTGTCACTACTTCATTTGTTGCCATCTCGGAGACAAGTTCCCTCTTTTCCTGGATCTGTGTGATTCCCCAGTGCATGTGCTCCTCTTGGGAGGAGCTGAAGGGTCAAATTGTATTCCCTCCAGGAAACCAGAATGTGTAACTGTAATATCTTTTTTTTTTCTGGTCATTTCAGCTCTGGCTCTCTTCACAGACTCCCCGTTTAAAGACCTAGTCCAAAGGTTATAGCCCAGGGGTTCTGAAACTAGCCATAAATCAGTCATCATTAAGGCAAGATCAATAGGCCAATGAGTACCCTGGGAAGGTGAGGTCATACTATATCAAGGAGACATAGTCAGTACCAGAGCAAAGTCTGAATTGTAGTGTCAATAGGGCGGTTTACACCTTGTATAGGGAGATATTTTCTGAGTCAGAACAAAGGTAGGCGGCAGTCTAGAATAAACTCCTAGCCATAGTGTCTACACATTCATCAAAGTGATTGCAACTCCTGTATCAATAGCAAAAACAGATTAGGAAGAAGTTTGTCAAAGCCCTTAGGGTTATATAGTCACAGAAACCTTAAAGCATCAGAGACAAAAAGGCCTTACCATTTTACTGCTGAAGTAACTGAAATCCAGAGAAGTTCCGTGATTTGACTGGTCATATAGCTAGTGTATTGGGTTTTTTTTTTTTCTTATTGTCAGAAAAAGTGGTCTTGAAGTCAGAAGACCCGAGCTTGAGACCCAGCTCTACCACTTTCTGGCTATATGGCCTTGGGCAAGTAACTAAACCTTTCTGAAATTTGTTTCCTTATCTCTAAAAATACTTTCATGATGAAAGGGAGAAGAAGAAAGAGGAGGAAGAGGGAAAGAGGAAGAAGGAGAGGGAGGGGAGGAGAGAGAAGCGGGGGAAAAAGGAAGATGCAGGGGAGGAAGAGGGAGGGAAGGAGGGAAAGAGAGAGGAGGGGGAAAGAGAAACACAGAGATGGAGGGAGGACGATAGATAAATAATTTATTAAGCACTTATTATGTGTTACATATCACACTAAGTTCTAAGGATACAAATGCAAACAATCCAGACAACCCTTGGGTTCGAAGTGGGGGGTATGAGCCACTGTGCACGGTGTGGAGATGTATGGGGTGCAGATCTAATTCCCACCAGGATAAAGTGAAGGCAGATTAATCAAAACCCAGGGGCCTAGAGGCAGCTAGATGATGCAATGAATAGAGCAGCTGCCCTGGAGTCAGGAGGACCTGAGTTCAAATTCGACCTGGGGCATTTGACACTTACTAGCTGTGTGACCTTGGGCAAGTCACTTAACCCCAATTGCCCTGTCTTCTCCTCCCCCTCAAAAACAAACAAACAAAAAACAACAACAATAACCTAGAGGCCTAATTAAGGATTCTGTTTGGAGAGAGATGGGAATGATGGCCAGAGTCCAGGCCATATAGTTTTGTGATGAGCAAGGAGTCTGATCAGGATTGTTTGAGGACCATATAGATCATTATACCAAGTGCTTTGTAAATTATCATTATTTGGTTGCAACTTTAGGTTCATAATTCAATTTTGCCCCTGAATTTTGATCCTTATGTTTGGTAGCATCATAGGATTGTGATAGAAGGGATCTTAGAGGTCCTCCAATCAAACTGCTTTCATTTTACCAATGAGGAAACTGAGGCCCAGAGAGGTCAAGGAGCCAACATCACACAGACAATGAATTGAACTAGCTGGAGTAAAAGGCTGGGAATACACTCCCCCTTTGCTGCCAACCAGGTGAGTGATCCTGGGCAAGTCACAACTCCATTTTGTGCCTCAGAAAGAAAAACTAGACCCTTGGTCTGAACTCCTTTCGCTTCCCACCTTCTGTGATTCTATACAGGTTTCCATCAACGTGCAGATTAGGTTTTTCAAATGCAAACTAGCTAAACATTGACATACCTCCCAATTGTGACTGGGACAGAGTAAAACTTGCAAAAGGCTTTCTTCACTCTTGTCTACTACATATAGGCCCTGAACAGTTGATGTTTTCCACAACAAAACTGAATATGGGTTTATTTCAGTATGTTGGTTTTTTTTTCCCCAGAAAATGTCAGCTTCCCCATTTGCGTTACTGTTCTGAAACCACGGTTACTTTTATCATTTAACCGCCTTGTTGCTTCAGCATGACACAGATCAGTTTTTAATAACTGGAAATATTTTAAGCTTTCTGTCCTTTGTGTATGTTTGTATATATTTCCAAGTTGTCTGTACATTTACTCATGAACACTGAGTCATTTTACCTTAGAGATTACAATCTTATGAGACTTGACAAGTTAAAGAGAGTCTGTGGCAGGGTCAGTACTAATCATACCTTGTATTTAAAGAGAGCTTATCTCCTCTCTAAGAGCCTCAAATTCATTGCAGACATGCAGTCTCATATTCCCAGAGAGTGAGAGGCCAAGATCATTGCTGGCAGTCCTCGATAAGACAACAAACCCAAACCCAACACACACACACACAAAGAGGGGAGATGATTCTGCTCAAGTCACATAGTGTAGAATTAGGCATTGGAGGGGCCAACGTTCCCAAACCCCAGGTCTTCACCCCTATATATCATTAGACCAGCCTCACCTCTTTATCCTGTGTAAAGAGTCTCAGGACCAGTGGTAGTGATAACTCATTTCCATTTGCTTTCAACTAAACTCATTAAAGCACTACAGAAGATCCACTCACCCCATCCACCCCTAATCCATAGTATAAGACACATAGGTGTATAATATGATTCTTATCCTCACAGAGTTTATAATTTATTATTATATTCTAAGTATAAGATCCCTAATTCTTCAAAACACAGGTATATATTAAAATATAACTAGTAGATTGCAAATTTATGATAATCCAGGAAACTAAGAAACTAAATCCAGGAAACTATTTCTTAGGAAATACATAAGGAAGTATATGGCAACCTGCCACAGACTATAGTCATTTGGGAAATTCAAAGAGAGGGGAAACTTATTTGTATGGTAATCAGAAAACTTTTATGGAGGAAATACCATATTTCACTGCATAATTATTGCAGATTTTATGCCAATTTTTTTTTGCAAAAAGTTGGGGTGCAACCATCATGTGAAGCTTTTTTAAAAAATTGTGCTGGTATTACTTAAAATCATTTATTACTAAACCGTCTTTGGTGCAAGATTATGATGCACAAAATGTTCAAGAACATACGTTAAAACTAAATACTGATGATGAGCGTATGCTAAGAATTCTAGGCTTGTGATGCGGGAGAGATAACTGGGTATCCATATGCTATGGGTGAATGCATTCATTGCTGCTCTGTTTACCTATATACCATGTGATGATTATGTGATGAAAGGTTGCAAACCAATTTTTGGACTAAAAAAAATAGAAAAAACAAAAAACCAGAGTGTGACAATTGTGCAGTGATGACGATTATGTGGTGAAATACAGTAGCCCTGGAACTTTGCTCTTGAGCTAATACCCAATATGGTGTTGTGGTAGGCATGTGACTTTGGACAAGTCACTTTACCTTTATGGGGCTTCAGTTTCCTCCTCTTTAAAACTAAGAAGTTGGGCTATATGATATCAAAATTTACTTCCAATCCTATGATTCTAATTCCTGAGGGCACTATCCAAATATAAGGTTTTTTTTTAATCCCTTAAATTACATCTACCTAGTAGTTTATTAGTTTATAAAGTATTCTTTGCTAACTTTTTTTTTCACATGGTCCTCACAAGATCCCTGTGAGGATCTTGTTGCTATTTTTTCTCTTCATTTTATAAATGATGAAGCTGGAGTGCAGAGTAGTTAAATGACTTGCCAAGGGTCTCACAGGTAGTGGGATCTGAATCTGTGACCCCTTGATTTTAAGTCAAGCCTCCTAATCCTTTACACTAGACTGTTTCTCAAGCTTGGAACAGTCACTTTTAGAAGCAGATATGAAATTCACATTTTTCCTTTAAATTTTTTTTCTTTAGCAGAAGGGATAGTTTTAAAATAATATTTTATTTCTCCCTAATTACATACAAAAGCTATTTTTAACATTTGGTTGGTTTTTTGTTTGTTTGTTTGTTTTGTTTTTATTTGATTTCCAAATTCTAATCCTTCTTTTTTTCCTCTTCATTCCTCCTTCTCCCCACCCCCTTACTCTGAGATGATAAACAATCTAATATAGATTATACATGTGTAATCATGTGAAACATTTTCATATCAGTCATTTTGTGTAAGAAAATTGAAAATAAGAAAGGAAGGGAAAGAAATGATGAAAGAAAGGAAGAATAAGAAAGAAAGGAAAGAAGAAAAAGAAAAAAGTATGCTTCAGTCTGTATTCAAATGCTATCAGTTCTATCTCTGGAGGTGGAAGGCATTTTTCATCATGAGTCCTTTGGGATTGTCTTGGATCTTTGTATTGCTGAGAACAACTAAGTCATTCACAGTTGATCACTGTACAATGTTGCTATTAGTGTGTACAGTGTTCTCCTGGGTTCTGTTCACTTTGCTCTGTATCAGTTCATGTAAGTCTTTAGACATTTTTCTGAAATCATCCTACTCATCAAGAAATGGATTTTTTTATAAGTTATCATAGGATTATAGCTATAGAGTTGGAAGCGACCTTAAGAAGTGATCTAGTCCAATCCAGTCATTTTACAGGTACAGAAATTGAGGAGATTAAAGAAGCATGTTTAGAAATACCACTAGGATCACATATGACAAAACTCAGATTCAGGGTCCTTGGATTCCAAAACCATTAGTTCTTCTGTTATCTCACATCTTGATTGGATCAGTTTTCTACATTTAAATTTTTCCCCCTGAAATTAAAAATAGACATATGTACAGAAAAGAACAGTAGCCCTGGCTTAGAAAATGTGAATTCATAAAGAACCCATGTACAAATTTCAAGTGAATGTGAAAGATTTGTTCAGTGGGTCCATGAAATTTTGTGGGTTTTGTGGCGTTTTTTACTTTGGGGAGTGGGTGGGAGGGTAGAAAGGGTTATTTGAGATAATTTATGCTTCCTGTAATTGTTTCTTGAGTATTTTGCATGCCTGTGAGTCTTGCATATTGTGCAACTTCTATGGTGGAAGAAATAAATAGCTGTATTATACCTAGGGGGGGAAACAAGACCTGAGTTCAAGTTCTGATTCCACCAGTTACTAGCTATGTGACTTTGGATCAATCACTTCACCTCTTTAAGCCTTTGTTTCCATATCTGGACAAGTGAAACAATAATAACTTATACTGTCTACCACATATGATTGTTAGGAGGAAATCACTTGGTAAGGGGACAAAACAACATATACCTCTCAGCTCTCAGTAACATCTCTTGAATTCTGCATATTGTCTTTTCCTGCTTCCACACCTTTGCCCAAGATATTCTCTGTGTCTGGAATGTACCCTCATTTACTCTGCCAGCCTTCTCATCTCCATCTATTGAAAAGCCCTATTCCAATACACTTTCCTTTATGAAAAAGTCTCCTCAATCCAACCAGAAATAATCTCTCCTAATTTTCTCATTATACTTGTGATATCTCACTGATATACCTATTATGTTCCTTTTTATATTATATATACACACACATACACACACACACACACTCACCACTAGGTCATAAACTCCCCGAGGGCAGAGAACAAGGCTTATTTTAGTTAGGCTTATAGCATAGTGCTTAATTGACATGTATTTATTCAAATTGAAGATAAAATGAAAAACTGGAAATACTACAGGTATTTAAAATTCTTATTTCCCATTGAAGAATTCAGGCATATCCCAAGCAAATTTGGTTCCTGCCTTTTTGACATTCTGTGGGTAGAGTATTCCCTTTGTGCCATAGTTGCATGCGGTAGGTCGAGTAGTATTGGGTGCTATTTGCTCTGCCCTGCTCTAGAATTGTCTATTTTCAATGGCACCTGAAATGGTGACTCCCTACAGATGGGCATCATGAGTAGTATTGACATATACATGAGCATGGGTCCCCAGTCCCAATACTATTTAATTTTTGGATATTAATACTGTGCCTATGCCTAGATGACATCTAGGCTACATTTCCTCAGTCTCACTTTGAAGGAAACTAGAATCATAAATTTTAACATTTTACAGATGAGGAAAGGTCATACCTCTGTAAGCATAAGAGGAGTTATTTGAACCTCAGTTCATTGACTTCAAATACAACGTGATGATCATTGATGAAGGGTAGAAACAGCCATATAACATGTTTTCCTATTGAGGGAAGAGAAATTAAATATAAACACTTGTCAAAACATCCTCGTCCTTGCTAAATACTAAGACTTTACTAAAGTTCTCCCTTTTCCTAGAAGCCTTCCTGCTGGCTCCACTTCTCAGCCTAAATTTCTATAGCACTTGTCAGTTGGAAGCACCTTGTTTTGCACATAGCTAATAATTGTCTCTCTTTTCATGGCTATTTAAGACACTTGCATGGGTAAAACCAGCTAAAAGGAGCCCACAGAACCCTCTGATCTGTTGCTTGACACCTTATCTGAGCAATGACACATTCTCACATTTCCCATGTAGCTTTATCAATACGCTGACCTAAGTATGCTACCTTAAGTTCTGGTTTTTCCTTTCATCTGTTTTGGTCAACTGAGTCATTTTCTTTTGGTATCATGCCATAGTTGACTCAACTCATAATCTCACTGCATTTAGCTCTGCTTTGCAAACCCATTGTCTTTGTTCCCCTTTATCTTTCTCACCTTGTTCTGAAGCCCTCTGGTAAACTTGACCTTTCCGGGGGTATCACTACCTCTGTGAGCTGAACTCTTTCTGGTCCTTGATGAAGTTTAGAAGTAATCTTCATTAAACATGGTTTGGTTGTCTTCAACCCCAAAGTCTGTGGTTATTACTGACCAGGTTAGTTTCTCTAATTTTATCTACCACTTTCTGATCAGGCTCTGACATTTACAGTACAAACTGTTTTATCTATCAAGTCATCCAGGATGTACATTTCACTATCTGTAATTTACAATCTTATAAAGCTTACTGAAGTTTAGACAGGCTAAGTGACTTGACCAGGATCACGTAGCTAACCCCAAAGACCTTATGAATGTAAGTTTTCTTGTTGCCAAATCCTGACATTAAATCAATTATGAAGCTTATAACCAAATACGACAGTAAAAGCAGAGTCTATCATAACAAGATATCAAGACAAAATGAGTCAATTTTGGTTTTATGTCCTCAACTAGAGAGTAAATGCCTTGAAGGCAGGGATTTTGACTTGCACTTCTCTATCTCCTTTAGCACTAAATATACTGTTAAGCACATAGTAGCAATGCTGGTTCATTAATTGATTATCTTCTCGGTGGGACTAACAATATTTTATTCTTCAGATCTAAACTAACTTTAGAAGCTGGTTAATACCTGGCTGAAGTTTGAGAGTAGAGACTGTTCATAAAGGGGGAAGTCAAATTGAAGTTTCTCACTCAAATCTAGTGACTATTCAGAATTAGAGGAAGCTAAGCAAAATCATGGAAAGAATACTAGACCTAGAGTCAGGAAGACTTCAAATCCTGACTCAGCTACTTTTTAGCTGTATGATTCTGGGCAAGTCATTGCATTTCTCCCTCAGTTTCGTCATCTGTAAAATGTAGATAACAATAGGACCTACCTCATAGGGTTGCTGTGGGAATGAAATTAGAGAATATTTGGACATAGTTGAACAAATTATGGTAGGCAACGTAATGGAATATTCTTATACAATAAGAAATGATAAAAAAGGTGCATTCAGAGAAACATGGGATGACTTGTATGAATTGATACGAAGTGAAATGAACAGAACCAGAGCAAGATACCCAGTGATAACACCATCATAATGGAAAACAAGTAATTAGAGAATTGTAAAGCATATTGTAAACCTCAAAGTGATATATAAATGGCAGCTGTTATTATTATTATCATCAATAACTGGGAAATCCCTGTATCCAAATCCATAAAACAAAGTAAACAATAATAAGAGAAAAAGCCTTTATAAACTGTAAAGATGTTTTGAGTTTTAATTTTTCTGTCCCTTGATCTGGCAGAAGTTTTCCATCAAGAATAGTAGGCTCCTTGGGGCAGCTAGGTGGTATAATCAATAGAGCACTGGCCTCAGACACTTGACACACTTACTAGCCATGTGACTTTGGGCAAGTCACTTAGCCCCAATTGCCCTCCAAAAAAAAGCAAAAAATATAAAAAGAATAGTGGGCTCCATAGTTTGTTGTTGTTGTGTGGATTTTTTGTTGTTGTTTGCTTGTTTGTTTTTCTCAAGCCCCTTTTCTTCCACTCATCCTTTCAGGTTATGATACCCTAAATTTCAGACTCTTTGGATAATAATAAAACTATAGCCTACAAGTCAGGAGACTTGAATTCTAGTTCTAGTTTCAACTCTGCCACTATCCAAATGAACTTAGACAAATAACTTCCTCTCTCGGGGAGTCAGTTTCCTCATCTGTAAAATGATTGGGTTGAACTAGATGAACATTAAGAATCCTCCCAGCTGTAAATTCTTTGTTTTCTTTATGGGTAAAGCCCAATTGTCCCCCCACCCCTTATCTTACATGAATGAGGAGAGAATTCTTTCCCCCAAAGCCATTATTTCCCGGGGACCTTTGTCTCAGCATCACTCCTCCTTAAGAGGTCTGCTTTACTGCTGACTGCAATTTTATCTTCTACATTTCTCCCTTTAAGCCACCATGTCTCCCTTTAGCACATATATAAACTTGATATTGAAGGTTTCAGGCTTGTAGCTGATGGTTCAGAAATCCTCTTTATGGAGCCCCATATTTTCCTGTCTACCTGGTCTTCAGAGACTGGGTCTACTTTGGGCTGAACAGTCGTGTCTTACCTAAAGCAGCTGTACGTTTTCTGCGTTGTGTGTTTTTATTTCTTTGGTAGCTCATAAAATTTCATAGCCTGTCCTAGGCCTTTCAGTCTTTAATCTTCAACCTCTGCTGGAGCTGTTCCCATTTCTTTTTAATTATGCCTCCTTTTTTTTTTTAAAGTTTCCTATTGAATTTTTATGACAATATGGAGACATGGATAGACTCCAACAAAAATGAAATCTTTATGGAATAGCTATTTCTCTCTCAGAGCCTCCTGAAAAATGTTCCTCTGTGGATTTTTTAAGGGGTGGGGGGGAGGGCTGGTGAGAAAGGGTTCCCTCTTGTCTTGGCCAGAGATCAACAGTGTGCTGACTGGCAGGCAGCTCTGACTGTTACTATTTTAGCATTATGGCTGCCTGGGGAGTGGATAGGCAGACCAGGGAGAGGGAGTGGCAGATATGTGACACAAGAGGACAGTCATCCTTAGGTAATAAGACCTCTTTGCTTTGGTGGCAGCTGAGGAGTGTTCATCCACTTCTGGTCCCAAAGCAAAATTCAGATATACATGACTGAACATTCTTAGGGAAGACAAACATGGCAGCTTGCTCAACACAAATTGCCCCCCCCCCCACCAGTGCCCAAGCATGCTTTGCCCTTGGTCCTAGCACCATTTGTGATTACCTGACATTAGCATGTAACAGCACATTCCTGATGTCCAAACTTTCTAGTACCATGACTGCCTGTATTCCATGGGGCACTTTTTTGTGATAGTAAAATTAATAGCATTTCACCATCTATCTCTTTGTTTCTGGTCATGTTGATAATTCACTTATGTTTCTAGGTGATTATGATATATTCAGAGGATAGGAAGGTATAGATCAGTATTGGTACTTTGGTTCTATGAGAGGAAATGTAGCATTGCAGATAGGAAGACATGCAAGACCCATATGGGGGGGGGGGAAGATATTTATAGCTGTGCTTTTTGTTGTAGCAAAGACTTGTAGAATAAGGAGGTACCTATGAGTTTGGACATGGTTGAACAAGTTATGGTAGGCAATGTAATGCAATATTCTTATGCAATGAGAAATGATGAAAAAGATGCATTCAGAGAAACATGGGAAGACTTATATGAATTGATATGGAATGAAGTGAGCAGAACCAGAACATGATACCCAGTGATTACACCATCATAATGGAAAACGACTTCCAGAGATTAAAGAACATTGATCACTACAATGACCAGTCATAATTCCAGAGGACTCATGAAGAAGCAAGTTATCTCTTCCTAACAGAAAGTTGATGCATTGGTAATGTACAATGACATATGTTTTTGGATCTGGCCAATGTGGGAATTTGTTTTGTTTGAATATGTTTATTTGGCCCAAGATGGGGTTTTGGGTTTTGTTTTTAATTTATGAGGTGGGGGGGAGGGTAGGTTTCTGAGAGGGAGAGAGAATGGCAAAAAATTTTGTTAAGTACAGAAACAATTAAGCCACTGACTAACTATATGGTCATAGGTTCACTTAATCTCTTGGGGCCTTAGTTGTCGCAACTATAAAATGAGGATAATACTTGCAATGTCTACCCTCAGAGGGTTGTTGTGAGGAAAGTCCATTGCAAACCTAAAAATACTATAGGAATAGAAATTATTATTTATGATTTAACTGACAGATCAAAGCTATGATGAGGACTTGACTCTGGTTTGCCTTTTCATGCCCAGCAGAGGAAACTACCCAACATACTTCCTTCTTCTCATTCTTTTTTTTTTTTTGCTTTTTGGAGGTGGGGAGGCAGGGTAATTGGGGTTAGTAACTTGCCCAAGGTCACATGGCTGGTAAGTGTTAGTGTCTGAGGTCAGATTTGAACTCAGGTCCTCCTAACTCCAGGGCCAGTGCTCTGTTCACTGTGCCACCTAACCAACCCCTTCCATTCATCCCTTAGACTTGCCTATGGGTACAAGTGTACCAATTGGAATGTATATCTGCTTTCCTTTGTTTTCACTATGTCTTTAAAATAAGAAAAGTTAGAGACAAAGTTGAGACAAAGTTAGAAAATATCTCTTTGGAATCTCCCCTGAAGGCAGTGATATTCTTTCCACTTCCTCCAGAAAATCATTTTTTAATAGGTCATGAAGTCAATAGATTCCTCATCACTGACATCCACTAATCTAATTATCTTGGATTCAGGACTATTTTTCTTTCAAATCTAGATTTTAAGGAATATACCTTAACTCAGCCATAGCTGGGACTATTCTATCAGAGTCCACACTAAAGCACACCCTCCAAACAGCCTGTAAGTTAGTATAAATTGAGTACACTGGAGCATTGTGTATGTTAATAAGAACACTGTCTACATAGGGTGGTTTAGGCCTTTTTTTCTTCTTCCCCCCAAATGCCATACTAGTTCAGTGGATTCCCTGAGTGGAAAGGAGAGAAGAATCTTAGCTATTTCCTTTGATATTTGAGAGGCAGGGTGGCAAAAAGGATAAAACTGATAACCTTGGAGTCAGAAACACATAGTCCTAAATCCTCTGGCATTTACTCATTGTATGGCCATGGGCAACTCACCTAACTTCCTAGAGCCTCGGTTTCCTCATCTGGAAAATGGAAATAATAGTACCTCAGGTACTTAACTCATAGGATTTTTATATGGTTCAAACAAATAAATGGGCTTTTGTGATCCTCGTTCCTCCTGGTTTTCCTTCTACTTTCTAGCTTCTCTCTTTTGCTGACTCATCATCCAGATCACATCCCTAATATGGGTTAGGTCCCTACTCTTCACTATCTACATTCTTGTTTTGGGTGGCCTACTAGCCTCAATATCAGGGAAATCTGGGTTCAAATTCAGCCTCTGATATACAGGCAGTGTGCCCTTGGTCAAGTCACCCCTCAGGGTAACTCGTTACCCTCTTAGGGCCCAGGTACTGATCTGTGTTGTAGAGGAAGTTTCTGGAGCTCCCAACAATGATAAAAATCACAAGTCTGGGCAAAATTCACATGTGTATGTGCATGTGTGTATACATGTGTACATATTATCTCCCAAAGTAATTTCTAACCTTGCAGCCTGAGGGAGATTTGCTGACTTCTTACTGCATAGCAACTGGTTTTAGCCTTTGTCTCCAGATTCTTGGGAGACATGAAGGACAGTGAGATATGGGGTCATAAAGCACTGTCACTCTACAGAATGGTCCAGGCTGGGACTACAGTTCTGGCTCACATTGCCTCCACCCCTGCCCCTAAGGAACTTGGGGAAGGTGGGAGGAGAGAGCAACAATGTGCCTAGGGGGTGAGACATATCTTTCTAGTCCTTTCATAAACCCACTGAGAGCTTCCCTCTATAAGTTTATCAAGATATACTCTCCAACCCTGTGCCAAAGAATTAGATAACTCTCATAATATGGGATTCCAAATTAGCTACTCATTTTGAAGAAATTAACTTATTGTTAAGTTGATTTAATTAAGTTAACTCTCTTGTTAATAAAAATCAAGTTATTGTACCCCATCCTTTTAAAAAAAAATAGATTGTTTTTCTCCCAAAGAGGGAAATTCCCAGAATGAGGATAACATGGAGATTCTCCACTGCTTATTCTTCCCTGACCTCAAATTCGTACCAAAAGCATTCTAATAACTCTTCCTGTGGGGGTGGTGTAAGCTGGCAGCCTGTTGTTAAAAAGAGGCTATTCATCACCACTCTGAATCAGGGTTTGTCCTTTACACGGTTGGAAAGAAAGCTAACGCACTTCCTAATGCTGATGCCTCTCCTTCCTCCCTCCCAACCCCACCCCAAATCTAGAAACAGGAGCACTTCCCCTAGTTGGTTTTTTTCATTAATGTTTTCTAGTCATTAACTTGTGTGTAATGGAAGGTTCCAACTAGGAAAGAAAATGGAGGGAAAACCAACTTGATGACATTTTCTGCCACCTGCACCTCTTGCTCTGAAGTTTCTGGTGGCAAGGCTTTTGTCAGGAAATCCCATTTGGAGCCAGCTCCAAGAAATGGCAGAACTTGACCTCAGTCTGGACACACTTGACTCCTTAACAGTGATTGAGGAAATCATTGTGGAATAGGGTTTGGGGCAGGATGGAACCAGTTAGGAGGCCATTCCTGTGCCTTTTTTTCTTGGGAGCCTTTAATGTTGTGCCAATTCTTCTGAAGATGAGTAAATCCTTTCCCTTTTGCCTTCCAAGCCTACTTTTATGTTGGTTCCTCAATTTGGGTCTACCCTCTTCCTCTGTGCACAGCTTCTCTTCTTCTCTCTCTCTCTCTCTCTCTCTCTCTCTCTCTCTCTCTCTCTCTCTCTCTCTCTCTCTCTCTCTCCATTTGCATCCCAGTTTGTTCCCCTTCACTCCCTTCTTCTCCCCCTTCCCTGTTCTCTTCCTTTCCCTTTATCCTGCGTCAGTGGCATCATGCTTATATATCAAGGAAGGTGTATTATAAGCCTCCCACAAGCCTGGTAATTAATTCATCTGGGAACCTGTAGTTCCAGCAGGCGATTAAGAATCCTAGAAGTCAGGATATGCTGTCATGGTAATTTGGTGATGGAAAAGATTTCAGCCATAAATTAGGAAATATTTATGATCAAGTATATCATTTAAATAAGTAACAGATCTTACTCTGCTTTTCCATATTATATATCAGAGGCAGGATTCTGGTCTGTCTGACAATTCCTCCCTCTACCCACTTGTGGGGTAAGATTAGCCTTGTTTGCTCAGCATTCCTTAGTAGTTTGCTTGGTTTGTTTGTTTATTTATTTCAGTTCAACAAACATGAAATGAATATCGTTTGCAAAACACAGAGCAAAGCCTGGTTTAGATATATATATTATATGATTTTTATATATATAATTATAATACATATTTATAATTATATATTATAACATATATAATATATTTATATATTATATTATATAACATATACTATTGTGCTCTAAGAAATGAGAAGCAGACAGACTTCATAATAACCTGGAAAGACTTACATGAACTGATGCTGAGTGAGGGGTAGCAGAACCAGGATAACATTGTACACAATTACAGATACATTGTGTCTGTGATGACTGACTTTGATAGACTTGACTTTTCTCAGCAATGCAAGGTTCTAAGACAACTCCAAAAGACTCATGATGGAAAATGCCATCTACATCCAGAGAAAGAATTACAGAGTCTGAATGCAGATTAAAACAAACTATTTGCTCTTTCTCTCTTTTTAAATTTTGTTTCTTCTTTCTCGTGATTCATTACATTGGTTATAATTCTTCTTTACAACTTGACTATTGTGAAAATATGTTTAATGTAAAGGTTTATGCAGAACCTATATTGAATTGCACTGTGGGGGTAAGGGAGAGAACAGGGAGGGAGAGAAAATTTGGAACTCAAAAACTTGTGGAACTGAATGCTTTAAACTAAAAAAAAAATAAATTTAAAAGAAAAAATAAGAATAGCATACTATGTCTATTCAGATTTCTATTCAGATTGATCATTTGATTACCTGAAAAGCTAGATTTGGCTTTAAGTGAGGCTTAATGTCCAGGCCTTAGAAGGACACTGTTCTATTGTACTTTGGTCTACTTAGACAATACTTGGGATGCTGATTTTAGCTCTGAGCACTAGATTTTAAGAAGACATATCACCTGGAGTGGATCTGGGAAAGGCCATTTAAATTGGTTACTGGTATTAAGATCATGCCATTTGAGAAATAAAGGAACTGAAGGAGAGTTACCCTAGAGAATAGTGGGGGCAACCGTGGCTGCCTTCAAGTATTTGAAGGATTGTCACATTCAATAGAGTTGAGGACAGAACTAGCAGGACCATGTGGCAAAGGGGCAGATGTCATCTTGATGTAAGGAAAATTGTTCACAATTAGAGTTATCCAACAGTGGGATAGGCTGCTGTGTAAAGTAGGTAGGTACTGAGGGTTCTGCCTCAGTGGATTTCTTCTGGCAAAAGTGGTTGGAGAGATCCTTTCCAGCTTTGAGATCAGGCGAGTTTTGCACAGTCCACGTTTCAATTCTGAACTTGTTTGTCCTTGTTACTCAGACTTTGAATGACACTTTTATATTTGCACAATCTGGAGGTGTTCCCTTTTATGCAGTGGATAAGAACACTGGACTTGGAGTCAGGAAGGCTCCAAGTCCCATCATAGACACTTATTTGCTATGTGACCCCAGGCAAGTCATTAGTAAAATGCAGTTAATAATAGCACCTACCTTCCAGGGTTGTGGTGAAGATCAAATGACATAATAATTATAAAGTCCTTAGCACAGTACCTGGCATGTCGAAAGTACTATATAAGCATTAACTATCAGCTTTATTATTATTTACTAACAACAGTTTCTAAAAGAATATTTTTTTCCCTGTTGTCTATTCTTTTCCCTATCCCCTAAACCAGAATTCAGATGGACAAATGGGCTTGGACTTTGGAACCCCCATATTCGCTTATGGTGCTATGAAATACTTTCATCTGTTTGTTCCCTCTCCTCTTCCCCCTCCCCAAAGATCCCACTATCTACATAGTCAACTGATGTTGGCTTTTGTTCAGATTAACATCAGGATGGATCTATGTCTGTGTGGTCTGAAGTCAGTATTTTACTTTCTCAGTGTTAAATATTTAAGTCTGTTTCTGTGCAAGTCTCTCAAATGTTACAGAAGCAAAAGTTTCCTGGATTAAACTTTCTTAGATGTTAGAAGAATCTCTGATCTCCTCAGTGTGAGAACTCCCTTCAGGAGGGCAGATTACAACTCTCTCTCTGTCTTCCTTCTGTGTGTAATTTTTGTCTGTTTGCTTACATAAATCCTTCCTGGATCCACTACCGAAAGTATGGGAGGTTCTCCTCTGGTTTTGTTAATTTTGCAAGGATACCAGTGTCCTACGTGTACAGTACTTGGGCTGGGCTTCTTGTTGTTCAGTCATGTCTGACTCTTTAAGACTCCATTTGGAGTTTTCTTGGCAAAGATTCTGGAATTGTTTGCCATTTCTTTCTCTAGCTCATTTTATAAATGAGGAAACTGAGGCAGAACAAGGTTAAGTAACTTGACCAGGGTCACACAGCTAGTAAGTATCTGAGGTTGGATTTGAACTCATGAAGATGAGTCTCACTGACTCATCTGCCTAGCCTTCTATCCACTGCACCACCTAGTTGCCCTCTATTGTCTGTAATTCTTCATATGTAACTGTTCAACTTCCATTTCTAGCCATGACTATCTTTTGTGCTACATTATATATTTAAAATAGGGAGACATGATCTTACCTATGACTTTGTCTGATATTATGGAGGATAATTTGCTTGAAAGCCAAACAGAAGGAGAATTTCTCATCTTTGGCAAAGTTCTTCAATGTCATCTTTGTGCTAATTACCTTGAACTCTGGAACATTTAAAAGCCTCAACAATGAAATCCATAATTATATCAAAGAGATTGTTCAGTTTAACCATTCACATAGGAAGAACCAAATGGATGAATAATGCATGTTGTCTTGATTATGACATGAAGTTAAATGGAATGTGTACTGAGTTAGTCCATATGTTTGTACATGTATACATATGAACATATTAACATGTACCCATCTACTTACACACACACACATATATCTTGGACAGACACAGAAGATGGATGATGAGTAGGACTCATGATGGAGTAGTTAGGAGAAGGATAAGCTGAATTAATTGCATTTAGAAAATTGTGAATGCTTTCACCTTTCTGAGTCACTAGATGCCACAAAAGCCCATCTCTTCAGTATCAACATTCTCCCAGTAATGCTAAATGCTTGCAAGTCATGGAATAAAATGATTAAAATAGTCTGCAGCATGTCACAAATGATGATATATGAGCAAGAACTGATCTTTTATTTGACTTTATAATGAATATTTTGTAAACAAACAAACAAAAAAACACTAAACCTGAGAGTTCAAAGACCCAGGTTCTATTTCTGGCTCTTCTCCTGACAAATGCATGATTCTTAGACAGTAGTCATGGAATATTAGACCCAAAAGCACGTTAAAATCTTAAGCAATTTGTCTAAGACTATTGGGCAGTGAGGTGGTACAATGGATAGAGTGCTGGACCTGCAGTCAGAAAAATGCATCTTCTTGAATTTAAATCTCACCTCACACACTTACTAGCTGTGTGACCTTGGCCAAGTCATTTATCTTTGCCTCAGTTTCCTCACCTCTAAAATGAGCTGGAGAAAGAAATGGCAAAGTATTCCAGTATCTTTACCAAGAAGACTCCAAATAGGGTCACAAAAAGTTGGACACAACTGAAAAACAACAACAAATGCAATTAATTAATAGCAGTTCTAAGACTAGAAACCAGGTCAGCTGATTCCAAATTCTACCAAGATCTCAAGGCTCAGATGAAGTCTCTTCTTTTCCTCTTCCTCCTCCTCATCCTTCTTTTCCTCCTCCTCCTCTTTCTCCTTCTCTTTCTTCTCCTCTTCTTCCTTCTCTCCTCTTCTACATCCTCCTCTCCCTCCTCCCTCTCCTCCTCCTTCTTCCTCCTCTTTTTTCTGAGCTTCCACAACAATCCTTTCCTTCATTATCTGCACCACTCCTTTGGCCTTTATGATCACCAAACAGAACTGCAAAAAGACCTTAGAAACCATTAAATCCAAGATGAGGAAACAGAAATTGAGTGAGGTCAGACTTGCCCAGAGTTTCACAGCAGCTAGCATGTATCAGAAACAGGACTCAAATCCAGGCTGCTCTGACCCTGGTTCCTGCCCATTGTCCCCTATCCTCAGCTGCCTTTCAAATATCAAGCCTCCTAGAGAGGAGGAGAAAGTAAAGAACTATCCTGTTCTGGGACACATAACAGAATATGTACATGCTCAGTGGGAATCCTTTCCTTTGTTCTTAAGTCTATTCATTCCTGAAGGCTGAGCAGGTCTTATTTTTTAAATCATAGGATTTATAGTTTGAAAGGATCTTCAATATTATCTGGCCTACAGATTCTTAATGTGAGGATTGATTTCCAGGGGTCTGTGACATTGCGTGGGAAAAAATAAAACAACTGTATCTTTGTTTTCACTAGCCTTTGGTTTCTTTTGCCATCCTATGTATTTTATTTTACTTTAACAACATGATTCTGAAAAGGATTCCATTAGCTTCACCAGGCCACCATTAGGGATCCATGATATAAAAAAGGGTAAGAGCTCCCCGATCTACTTTAAACCCCGATCTACTTTCAACCCCTCCTTTTATGGAAGAGGAACTTGAAACCCAGAAAAGAGAAATGGTCTTGCTAAGGTCTCTTAGTGTAATAGGTAGCAGAACTGGGATTTCAACCTAGGTAATAAGATCATAACTTTGGAATTTAAAGGGACTTCAGAGGTCATATAGTCCGATGCTTTGCCTACGCAGTCTCTGTCCCTCACTATACCACTCCTTAAAATCATCATTAACAAACTGACCATCCGAAAAGACAAAATCTGAATCTAAATAACTTCTCAGATTCAACATTTCTCTGCTGAAAAATATACTTTTAGGAGATCTATTTTTTAAAAGAATTAAGGCTTTTTTTGTATGTTGTATTGTATGTGTGTTTTTTGGTCAGAGCAGTGACAAGCTGTATGTTGTTTTATGCCTGGGCAGGAAACCATAATATTGCATAAAAAAAGGAGAGGCTTCATGGATTGGAGCCCTGGCATTTCTCCACGGTGAAGTGGGCTTGAATCCAACTCGTGTCAAAGTGCCAAATAAATGTCTTTCCATGCCCCCTCCCTCACCCAGAGTCACAGTCCTCGTGTCTATTTTCAGTTGGGGAGGAGGGGCACACAGAATGAAGGCAAGGTTCTGGGAACAATTCTGGTAGAAACTTATTTCCTGACCCAGTTGGCAAATCTCAGAGCAGACCCAAAGCCCCAGGAGTAGTGTGAGGAGGTTAGTGATGCCAACATGTTCATTTGCTTTGGATGAGCCAGGGGCTGAGCAGCTTGTGCAGAGTGACAAGGCACCCTTGGTACCCTCTAGATGTAATGACTAAGGGGAACTGACTGGTGTTGCTTTTCAAAACCTTGGCCTGCTTGGCTCATCCCTGGGATCTCCAGAAACCAGTAAAATGTGGAAATTCTTCTTCATTATTAAATGAAGAAGGGTAGTGTTAGCTGTGTGTGAGTGTATGAGTGAGAGAACAGAGAGAAAGGGGAATTTTAGAGCTGAGTAATAGTTCTGAGTCAAGCTATCACATCGTTCAGGGGAAAGTATGCAAAATCATAGCACTAATAATAGTGCCTTTGACTTGGGGGCGGCTAGGTGGTGCAGTGGATAGAGTACTAGACCTGGAATCAGGAAGACTTATCTTTCTAAGTTCAAATCTGGCCTTAGACACTTACTAGCTGTGTGACCCTGGACAAGTCACTTAACCCTGTTTGCTTCAGTTTCCTCATCTGTAAAATGAGCTGGAGAAGGAAATGGCAAACTATGCCAGTATCTTTGCCAAGATATCCCCAGATGAGGGTCATGAAGAGTCAGACATGACTGAAAATGACTGATAACTACAACCTTTCACTTGCTGAAGTCCTTACAGTTTCTCAGAGCCCTTTCACATGCCTTATCTCACTTGATCCCTATAAGGAGACTATGATGCTAGTGGTGTGACCATCATTACCCACAGAAAGAAACTGAGGCCCAAGGAAGTTAAGTGATTTGTGCAGAAGTAAATTCTGGGACAGTTGCTGGTGTGCATTGTTAGAGAGAGTTTCCTCACCCTAGGAGCTCCCTTCAGGGATGACATCACTAGTCTAGTTCATGCACCTTGGAAATGGTACTGTCAGGATTTGAATTCAGGTCTTCAAACTCCAAAGTCTATTGTTCTATCTATCATATTATAATACTTCTCCATACCACACTCTATTCCAGGGGTGGGAAACCTGTAGCCTCGAGGCTACATGTGGCCTTCTAGATCCTCGGTGTGGCCTTTTGACGACAGAGGCCAAATTTTACAGAACAAATCTTTTTCTTATGGGGATTTGTTCTGTGAAATTTGGACTCAAATTTGGCTGCACTTAAGGACCTAGAGGATCACATGTGGCCTCAAGGCCGAAGGTTTCTCACCCCTGCCATGTCTGGTGCCTCATATAAATAATTTAATGGGTTATTCTAGAAAGCCAGTCTGATTGTACTTGACTTACTATATACGTTTTCAATCCAATAAACATTTGTTTAAGTGCCTAAGTGTTTGAAGCACTGGGGATACAATTAAGATAGCCCCTGGCCCTAAAGAACTGAAAATCTAATGGGTACTTCAACACAAAAAGGAGACTGGCCAGGGGGAGGATCATAAGGGAGTAACCAGCCCAGGGACATTGTTCTGTGGAGTTGAAACCAGGCAGAGCAGCAGATGCAGAGGGGAGTGAACCCCACAGTCCAATCCCTGCCTTCTATAATGGAAGGCATTGGGAGGAATTTGGTGGTCTGCTCTCCAACCCTCCAAACAGAGGAGACTGAGGGGGATGGTGTCAATCAAGGTTTGAGTTAGCAGCATGATGGGGAGTTTAGAAGTGAGGAGCTTGTTCTGGGAGGAGCATCTTGTTTCATGGAATTGAAACCTGGGAGAGCAGAAGATGCAAAGTTGAGTGCATTTATTTCACTTTATTTGGTTAACTTTTGTGTGGTGGTTTTTCCTTCCAGGTTCAAGGAGGATAGTATTTCTCAGGGTTGGTTTTTGTTGTTATTGTTTTATTTGCGTTTTGGGAGCTATTTCCTATAGTCTAAGGGTTTAAAATAGGAAGAGGTCATCTTATGCTACCCTATCATTTCACAAATAAGAAAACAATCTACCTTTTTTTAAAAAACCAATTTAAATAATCATTTATGTGCCTATGTACATCAAACATACATCATTAGTCTCCAAGCACACAGAACGTCCAAATGCTTGCCTTCAAGGAATTGATGCTATAATTGGATCTCTCACCTATAATTGGTCTATAAGCACCTCTTAATCCTCCAGGCACTATGCTAAATCCTAGAGATACAAATGTGAAAATGCCAGCATCCTTGCCTTCAGGGAACTTATATTCTGTTACCAAATGACAAGGAAGGGCAGCAGTGGGTCAGGGATAGAGTCAGCCAGTTAGCAAGTGGGTTTGATGCAAAAAAGGCTTTGAAGAATACCTCTGGGCTTAAACTGTGCTTAAAACACAGAGCTAATGTCTGCAAAGATAATTCCTGTTACTTGTAGTCTTCCAGATTTTAGGGTAGCAGCCTACTTCAACAACAGCCAGGCAACTGAGTGTTTCACTTCCTCCATTCCTCTGAAACCCATCAAACCACTAAATGCCAATAGAATAAATTATAATAATAATAACTAGCATTTATCATGTGATTTAAAGTTTCTAAAGCACTTTGCATATTTTTTTCAGTTGACCCTCACAATAGTCCTGATTATTTTTTATATATCATTTTATAATTATAAATTTATATTTATAAATTTATATATAATTTTATAATTATTATCCCCATTTTACAGATAAGGAAACTGAGACTGAGAGAGGGTAATTGACTTGCCCAGGGTCACACAGTTATCAGGTGTCTAAAGAAGGACTTAAGCACAAGGGTTACCAACTCTGAGCAGTGCTGCCTTGTAAGTCTTCAGTTATGCTATCAGCAGGGATTTGTTTGTACTTGGCAGGGGAATGCTTAGCATATAATCTCTAAAATGTTTAAATAAATTTCTGTTCAACCCTTAGGAGCAAATGAAAAAAAAAAACTGTTGCTTTAAGGACAGACACTGTGTCTTTCCTTTTTCATTCTAGTATCTCTTAACCAACAGATTTCCTTGAGCAAAACAAAGGAGTGAATTTAGGTGCTCTGAGGGGGGAAAAGGGGATTCTCAGCCTCTTCCTTCCTTCTCTGGTTATGAAATTAAAGGGAATATAAAATCACAGGTTTTAGAAATGGGAATGACCTTAGAGATCATTTAATCTAATTCTGTTATTTTACAGATGAGGGAACTGAGGCCTGGAGAGGTCAGCTTGTCCAAGCTTTCCCTGATAGTAAATAATAGAGATGGTATTTCCAGGACTTTTGACTTCAAATAGCAGTGTTCTTGCCCATTGCATTTGGACTAGTACTTCCTTTTACAGGAGCCAGGATGCCTGTATGAATTATAGAAAGTTTGGAACCTGGATAAAGAGAAAAACACTGTCCAGGATTCACTCTAATAATATCTCTGCGTGTCTTTTTCCTTAAAAGCCAGATAAGAGGGTTAGATTCTCTAAAGCCTCTTCCAGCTCTAAATCCTCTGATCCCATGGCTGATGTTGCAATGGGTGAAGCTGTAACTGGAGAAAGTCGGTAGACTGAGCTTTTTCCCAGGGCACAAAAGTACAAGATGCTAAAGGTGCTTCTACTCACTCCTTAGGCCACATAGAAACAACTGCACTTAGCATCTGGTAAACAAGAAGGATTAACTTAAATAGAAAAGCTACCATATGATTCACTTCTTCCCCTTCCAGAGTCCCCGTCAGTGACCATGCCCCTACCTTACCAGACTACTCCTCTTCCCAGGCATCAGGCAGAGGCCTCCCCAGCATCAGCAGGGAGTCTTTGCTCAAGGGGAACAGCTTCTCAGTATGTCCGTCTTCCCCACCAGTGCAGTATTCCAAAGTCTCTCCCTATGCAGCAGCACCCTATACCTCATAGTATTCCCCTTCTAACTTCCACCAAATGAATTTGGTTCAAAAGATTGATCAAAGGCCATATTTCCTGCTGCTTGGTCTGATCACTCATTTAGTGAAGTACCTAAGGACTGAAATTAGTATTTAAGCCTGTGTTGTATTGTCACTATTACTCACATACCTAAATCCTAAATTAATAGCTCTGGAACAGACTGGTCTAATCTCTCCCGTCCTTTTCCCCTCCCCCATTTCACAGAAGAGAAAACTGAGCAATAAGCTAGACTCTCCCTCTAGGGGATGTTGCAACCTCCACAACCTTACAACATCCCTTGGGGGAAATTATCTAGTTCATTTCATCACAGCGCTGGATCTGAAACATTGGATCCCATATTTTGCTACATGAGAATTACACATTACTCGAGTGAGATTAGGAAGTGATACTCCCTCCGACTTTTACCCATTTTATCTGTACACAGTTAACACTCTCCTAAGAGTATATATCCTGAGGCATCCTAGCATTACCATAAATTAATGAAACTGAGCTTGCCTCTACCATAACCATTCTTAGATCCCAGGCTATTCTGAAAACACAACGAAGGGGTAGAATTGACTGAAGCTCCTTGTTTAAGGAAGGAGGAGGATGGGCCATTTACTAGCTCTATTTTCTTAAGTCATTTGATCTGTATGAGTTTCCATTTTCCTCCAGTATAGATATGTTATAATATTTCTTTATACAACCTTGCTCAATGGGTTGATGGGATCATCAAATAAGTATATAAAATACTTTCTAAATCAGTAACGTTTCTAACTACCGCTCCTGGTAGGGATCATAGTAGCATAAAAAGATGGAATTAGAGACAGCTGGGTTTGAATTCTAGTCCTGTCCCTAACTAACTGTGTGACTGTGAGTGAGTCATTTCTGAGGCAGTTTCCTCATATCTAAAATGGTGATATTATTTTATCTGTGTGTGAGAGAGACAGAGAAAAAAAAAGAAGAGAAAGAAAAAGACAGGCAGAGAGAGAAAGGGAGGGGGGAAAGCATTTGGGAACTTTAAAGCTATCCAAGTGTGAGATGTAGGGCTTTGTGCTGGAAAGGGCCTGGGACTGGATATCAATGAGCTTTACTCCTCCATTCAGACACAAGAGCTGGGTGTCTTTGGCTAATTTACCCTACTTCTCCTGGTCTCAGACTCTTCATCTCCTTGTACCACCTCCCCCCTCTAGATTATCACGAGGGAAGTGATTCATGAAGCTTAAAGCTCTGTGGAAATATGAGTTATTATTAGCAGCAGTAGTAAAGCATGATTTCTATGGGAAAATCAGTTCTGTATTCTAAACAAGGGATTTACAAATGATCTTTGGGAATGTAACAGACTCATGGGTTAAGAGCCACCTGCAAACCACACTTTGTTTCTGCAGTGACTCCAGGCTGTAAAAGAAAACAACCCTAAAAACACAGTGGAATCAGATGAGTGTATCAACCTCTCCCGTCCAGGGAGCTTATGATGAGGCCCCCTCCCTGGTCACCACGAGGAGGTAGACCACAGGTGTGGGATGAGGCACTATGCCATCAGATGTGATCAGCGTGTAGGTGTGTTTTGCTTAACTGTGCTCCTCTAAGTGGGTGTGGGGGAGGGATGTGGTACAGATCACTGTGATTTTTTGGAAACATTTTTCATTTTTAAAATCCAAAAAGGCTAGTCAATTTTCTTCTTAGCACATTCTTGTTTATTTATGATAATCTAGGAATGACTTAGGATGGAAGTTCCAAATTCCCAGATAAGTCATGAAGAATTACTTAATTGAGTCTGCTAATTATTGCAAAATGATTTTGGGCTTTATCACTCAGAATAATTAGGAGCTGACAGCAGAGCTGTCTCCAAAGTCACTAACAACAGGTTAGGGTTCTGCATTTTTCTGGGTAGATGCTGGGTACAGAGGCCACCAGCCAAGCCTCCACTTCTATTCCTGGTGACCTCAAAGCTACAAGCTTCTTATGGGCAGGAGTGTTACTTCAGGATGGGGAGGGACTGAGACCCTTATCACATGAGCATTGGTCTTAGGGACATTGAGTTGGGGGGAAAAATTGGAGGGATAATAGGGATTAGGGGGAAATGAGATCACTTTCTTCAAACATGTAAAAGGGTTTTATGTACCAAAGGTATTGTATTTATTCTGTGAGTATTTAGAGAAATCAACCAGTGGTGAGAATTAGAGAGAGACACGTTTTGGTTCAATGTCACAAATAACTTTCTAAAACTTAGGTGTCATGTTAGATCAAAAGCTGGACTTGGAGTCAGGAAGATGAGATTCTAAACTTGTCTTAGATACTGGTTAACTGTGTGACCTTGGATAAGTCACTATTCTTAACCTTTTTCAGCCTCAGTTTCCAAATTTGTAAAAGGGAGATAATGATAGCACCTTACCTCCCAGGGTGGTCATGAGGATAAAAGAAGGGAACATGTGTCGAGTGCTATGCCAGCTTTAAAGCACTGCCCAGTGCTAGATGTCCGACCTTGAATGGGCTGCCTCATGAAATCCTTTCCCTGTTCCTGGAGCCATGTAAGTACAGGACAGATGACCGTTTCCCACTGAAATTCTGAGATGAGTGGAAGACTTAGAGTTAGGTTCTTCAGTCCTTCCTTCTGAAAGGAGCATACTTCTTTGTGGGAGAAGAAAATAAGGAGCTGGTCTTTTGGGGAGATGGTGTGGTTCAGCAAAGAGAACATTGGACCCTAGATCAGGAGACTTGGGTTTGATTCAGAGAAGGACAGAATCTCAGGAATAGATGGGGCCCCAGACACCTTTCTGGTCCAACTGGTACCTGAATAACAGGTATCAACAACATACCCTACAATTCAACAGCGTACCTTATAATTCAGTTTTGCTTTATGACTTCCAGTAATGGGGGACCAAGTACCTCCAGAAACAGCCAATTTTGCTTTCATTTGGCTTTAAAAGTTTTTCCTCATATCAAGCCTAAATAAGCTTTTTTCTACTTCCAGCCATTTCTCATAATTTAATTCTTTCAAGCCAGATAAACAACTTTATCCAACAGTCCTTCATATTCATGGAGATAGCTATCAATACCCCCCCCATACACAAATCTTTAACCTCTATGTACCTCTGTTTCCTCATTTGTAAAAATAGAGATATAATATTACATGGCCTTCCTCAATGGGTGGTTGTGAAGAAAGTATTTTGTAACCTTAAAGTGCCATAGAAATGTTAGTATTATTATTACAAATTCATAGAAGCCCAGAATTAATCTTTGCTTAAGGGGCTGAGGGAAAGATTTTAAAATGACACATAGCCATTACTGTGGTCTCAAAATGTTCCCCAAAACACCCAGCCAGATTAGTTAACTCAGATCTCTAGTTGTTCTTTGCATATTGATCAACATCCCTGACAAGCAAACAAGGGCTTAAATCAAAACAAAGAAATTTGGTTTTGAACCAAATCACTGCGGTCCAGCTTGGTTTCTCTCCTTTCTTTCTGCCCCTGAACAACAAGCCAGCCTGATAAGCACCCTCTTTGGCACATAAGATAATGTAGGCAGAAACATTTTATGCTGAGTGGGATGAAATTGCTAATCCTCTCTGAGAGTTGAAACTTTGAAGAGGTTGTTAAGATCTTCATGAGTTGAATAACCTTTTGAGTCCCCCCTCGACCCCCCTCCTCCAACCACACACTAGTCTCTTGATGTAAACCATGTGTTCAGAATGAAAACAATAAAACTCACTTCTGGATCAAGCAAGAAAGCCTTGCCTTGGTGCACCTTCACTTAATGAAACAGATCGATGGCAGAGATTTGCATTACAATTTTCATAGTCACAATTCGATGAAAACCCCTATCTATTCAGATAAATGCAGCCCAGCTGATACCTGGAGGTGAATGATTCTCTTTGCCACCTTTGCATGAGATAGAAGCATACAGAATTCCTAATGTCTGCCTATAGTAAAACTGAGTAAGAGAAAAGAGGATGGACATGTCACTAGGATTACCTAGCTGTCTTCTTGGAAAGATACATAACTTGTCCAGGTCATTTGGAATAACTTGGGGCATCCAAGTGTGAAGTGGAGATCATCTCAGGGGGTAAAGTGTCATACCCTGAGAAGCTTCATAAGCAACTGTCTAAATAAGATCAGGAGGAACTTTATGGTTTGGGTGTGAGTGGGTTGTTTATTTGTTTTAATATCTTGCCTTCTCTGGTGAGTGAATGAGCTGAACATTTTTTTCCTCTTTTTTATATTTTATTTTTCCCCAATTACATGTTAAAACAATTTTAAAATATATTTTAAAACAACTTTGAGTTCTAAATGCTATCCTTCTTTCCCTTCCCTTCCCTCTCCCTGAAACACTAAGCAATCCAGTATAGTTTATATATGTAGAGCATTCTTTTCTACATCACACACACACACACACACACACACACACACACACACACACACACACACACTGTGCTTGGCGGTGTATTATAATGGAAAATCCACTGGACTTGGAATCAGGCTACCTGGGTCTGCTGGGTCACTTTTGACCCTAGGCAATTGTCCCTTAACCTTTCTTTGCTTCAGTTTCCTCATTTTAAAGTGTCAAGGGATAGGTATAGGCTCAGAGATTGTATTAGATAATTTCCCAGGATTTTGCTAGCTCCAAAATGCTATGATTCTACAGACTCTTTCTTTGGATCAATAGGAAGGTGACTAGAACTAAGACTCTTATAGAGAAGGCAAAAATCCAAACAAGCTGGTTAAACACATGTATGAGAGTGGGAGTGATGGGCTTTTGAGAACAATAGATGTAAACTGAGGGAATAAACAGATAGAATTGAGTCTTGTACCAGGTACTGTGGAGGCTGTGAAGAAGCCTCCGCCTCAGAAGCCGAGGTAGCCCTCTTCTAGGTTAAAATTAATCTGTCCACCTCTGTCCTTTCCTCCCCCCCTTTCTATCCATCTCCTCCATGACTTGATCCCATCATTCATGCCCTTTGTCATGCAACTTAGCCTCTCCCTTTTAATGACTCCCTTCCTTCAAATTATCAACTCACTATGCTAAAAAACCAGACAAAATCTACCCAATCCCAGAGCCTTCTGCCTTTTCCCCCCTCCAATCTCATCATCCTCTCTCTTCTTGGGCAAGCTTCACTACCAGATTTCTTCACTGCCAATACTCCCCAGGAGTATTCTTTGCTTGCTGCCACCACTCACTCATCACTTCACTCCTCAGTCTCATATAATTTAGGTCTCAACCCCAACGCTTCACTAAAAAAAGCTTTCTTAAGCCCGATAATATTGTTGTCTGTCTCCATCATTTTTTATAACCTTTATGGCATTTGGTGGTATGGAAAGCCTCCTCTTCCTTGATGCCCTCATTCCTCCAGCTTCACTGACAGCACTCACCTTTCTCTGCCTTTTTGTCAGCTCCTCATACCCCCCTGGCCCCTTAAATGTGGGTGTTCCCCACAGTTCTGCCCTAGGCCTGCTCTGCTTCTTCTCTTCTGAAGCTCTCTCCCTTGGTGATGTCATCCATTTCCATGGTTTCAATTAACACCTCTACTCAGATGACTCCCAAATCTATTTCTCAACCCCCTAGCATTTGTTTGGAAACTCCAGGCTAGTGGAAGTGTGGAAGGGGGGAGCATGCCACACCCTCTAACACCAAAATTAATGTCATTACAGAAGGTCCAGAGACCTCTATTGATTTAATCAATCAAATGTGTAAACTAAGTATGAACATGTTTTTAATGAATTTGGGAGGAGTAAAGTACTTTGATGTTGGAGGAAATCATATGATGCTAGAACATATAGGAAATGTATTGGAATCGGTTGAAAGAATCAGATACATTTTTATCTATGTATATTATAATAAGACCATGCCAGCAGGAAATTCTAGCAGCAGGCCAAGGTGGTAATGGTTGAGAGAATTGCCCCGAGGGTGGTGGGAAATCTTGTTCCTTTTCTTTCACCCTTTTCCCCTGACTCCCAGAGGACAACCTTGTAAACTTCAAAAGATTAGGAGTGGTGTCCCTGGAGCAGCAAAGGATGACATCAACTGAGATACACGCCAAGGACAAATTAGTCACACCAAGAAAAGGATGTTTGAAAACTTTACAAGGGCATCAACTCTCAGAGCCCAGAAAAGTACATATTGGAAGAAACTTCATGATGAATACTCCCCAAAGGGAGAAAAGAATTTCTACTAAATAGGATCTAGTTCTCATTTGTTCCATGTGCTCTCTAAGCTTGAACCCACTTTCCTCATTAATACTCTGTAATTGTGGGAGAGTATACCCCAGACTTTGGGGAACATTGTTTGTACTAACTATCCCAGCTGTATTATTTTACTGATTAAGTCTAGCTGGTAATTATTGGAGCATACTACATTGGGACTTGTGCACAGTAGTACTACAGACCTCCAGTGACACTTTCTGGGGAACCTAAGCTGCTAATTCAGATGGGAGTTTGGGAAGTAGCCCCAGCAGTGTTACATTGGTATTTCCATCTGCATATATGTTTCCATCTAGTTATGCTAGCACCTCAACAGATCTAAAACTGAATTCTTATCACCTTTCCTCCAAACTGCCACCCTCCCTAACTCCACTGTTCTAATCCATAGCACCAATATCCTACAAGTCACCTAAATTCATTATTTTTATTCTTTTATTCCTCCTTCTCTTTCTGTCTAGAGGCAGCTAGGTGGCTTGGTGGATAAGGTCCTGGAGTCAGTCTGAGGTCACAGTTTCAATATGACCTCAGACATTTAATAGTCATGTGTCCTTGGCAGGTCATTGTCATCTTTATGCTTTAGTTTCCCCAACTATAAGAAGGGGATATTAATAGCAACCACCTCCCATAGTTGTTGTGAAGGTCAACAAACTATCTGTAAAATGCTTAGCATAGTGGCTAGTACATAGTAGGCTCTTAATACTTTTTCCCCTCCCTCTCTTTCCTCTATTACTCCAAACGTGTTAATTTCCAAGCTCTAATGTTTCTGTCTCTGCAATACAGTTTGCATATAGCCCCTAGTCTCCACCCACACTCTTGCCATCTTAGTTCCTATCCTTATCTTATTCCCTGTAGGCTAACCTCCGTGTTGGTATTCCTGCCTCCAAGTTCCAACCTTCCCCCTCTTTCATCTTCCACACTATTCCTTGAATCATATTCATAATACACTAAAGGGCTGTTGACACATATCTGCTCAGAAACCTTCCATGGTTCCCTCATTGCAAATTGAATAAAATCTCTTGATCCTGGCCTTAAAAATGCTCCATAATTTGTTCCAACCCACCTTCCAACCTGTCCTTTTTGTATATTTTATAAACTGGACTAGATTAGTCTTTACCCCTCATTCCTGTCCTATACTGTCCCATCTCTCTACCTAGACTCCTTCCCCATATCCATCTTTAAGGCCTAATTAGTATAAAGCCATGAAACTTCCCTGGAGCACTCCTTCCCTCCCTCTCAGATCTCTTCCCACTCCAGTCTTTTCAGATACTGTTAAACTGTGACTGTTACAAAGCATTTCATTGTGTCTAGCTTGTCCTTATTATGTATGTAAGGATATGTTTATTTCTTAGATATTGATAACTTCAAGTACTCTCCCTCCTCAATTGGGGAATACATATACATGCCTACATTTATACTTAGCTACATTGATAATTAAAATTGTTTTAGAGTCTTTATGTATTGGAAGTTGATTCTCCCTCTTCTGTAAAATCTAAGGTAATATTCCTATTATAGAATCCTCTGGGGAGAAAACTATGAACAATGTTATAAGTCCTTTGATTTTTCCCTTAAGGGAATCACCCAAAGTCATTCCCTATCATTAACCAGACAATTTAAGAGGCAGAAAGCCCTGGGAGGATTCATGCTTGTAATAAATTGATTAGTATCTTGTACAGTCTGATTGTTTCTTGCTTTCTTTTGATTTTTACCCTAAAATCATCTGAGAAGGTCTCTCACTCCTCTAATTATAACTTCACAGATAAGTTTCTGTATAGTTCCAAATGACTCCATACCACTTGTATTCATAAATAGCCCTCCACACGACCTTTGTTATCTAACCTTCAGTAAAGTGGGGGAACACGCTAATCTCCTATTGCTAATTACATTACTCAAAAATCCCAGCACATTGATTTGCAGTCGGAGGGAACACATAGTGTCTTGCTCCCTACCAGTGACTGTCTGGAACACCCAAAAAAGAAAGGAACATTTCAAAAACTTGTCAGAAATGGGTCTTCCTACAAAATAAAGGAAATGTTCGGAAACTCTTTGGGGATTTACCACATTCCCAATCTGGGGAACTACTATAGCATTATTTCAATATGGATGCAGATTTAGAGGCCTATAGCATCCCATTCCTTACTCTAGATATCTTCTAACAAATATCTTTTGAACACATAAATCATGTATGTGGTTTTCCTTTTCCCTCTCTATTGCAGAACTACCTTGAGGAGAGATTTCCTGTGAATGGTGAAGTTCCTCATATGCTCCTATTTGTGGATGACATTAAAGTGATTGAATATCTCAGACCCTCTTTGAAGAGATCCATATTTACTAAAGAAGCATGGCCTGTTTAATCACACAGGAGAAGCCAAGTAGATAAAGAATTTCTCTTGTCCAGATTTCAACTTGCATTATAATGGATTCCCTATAGATCTTGTGTAACAGTATGTACATACATTAAAAAATGGCCTACATTGCCTTTGAAAATTTGAAAAATGTATTGACTCATATTTTCAATACTAACGTGTTATCAACATTGCTGTATGGCAGGAAGATGTAACACTCTACTGTCCCTAAAGAAGTAAAGACAAGTATCATGTACAAAGCCGTGGAGAAGCATGTGGTGGATCTGAGCAGGCCAAAGAAGAACATACCTCAACGAGGAACTTAAAAGAAGACTAGAAGCAAAGGGAAGTCATCAAGGAACTTAACAACAGGAAGAGTTGGTGAACTGGTCATGTGGCAGGAGTGAGTGATGATCCGTGGACAGCCAGAATGTTTCATGGGCGCTTGTGTGATATTAAGAGAAAGAGAGAAAACCTCTAACCCATTGGATGGATACTCTGGCAAACAAACACATGGACAAGAGTATACAGAATGATTGGGCATGGATAGATCGTGATCTGCATTGCTGGAGAAAATGTCTGAATAGCGGAGATCACACTGCCATTTTGAGTTTGCAGCCAAGCAAAGAAATTTCAATGGGTAAGAGAAAAACTTGTTTAATTTTCTTGTTTTAAAACTTTCCAAATTCAAAGAGAGCCTTTATTGTCATTGCTGAAGTACAGGGATCCTAAATTAAGCTATTGTCCCTACTCCTCCCACGTATTATTTGCCTGCAAGTTGAAAATGATCCCTTGTTGAGATTTTACCTAGACCTCTTAACTTGGACCTCTCCTTCACAGTTAATTCACTTCTTGCATCCTAATTATTTGTGCACCTTTCTTTTGTCTTCTCTTCCTATTAGATTACTCCTTGAGAGCAGAGGGTATGCTAAACTCAGCCTTGTATCCCCAGTATCTAGCATGGTGCTCAGAATGTCATTGGCAATGGATAAATTTTGACTAAATTGATGCCAAACACAAATCATCGTCCTTGTCCTTAAAGTAGTTTGAAATGTAATTGATTGAATTAAGAGAGACTAAATGTATTATGTGGGAATATAACCCCAAACTTACAGAAACCTTAGAAATGGGACCCTTGAAAAGAGCTCTAATGCTGAGAGTTTAGCTAGGCAGTGCTCCAGTATTGGTGCCCTTGAAACATAGAGTGCTAGGACCAAGAACTTAGTGGCATTCCATCTACTCAAGTATCAAGTCCGATAATACGAATTTATTTTGTGGTACTAGTTAGTAGTCGTAGAACTGAGCTCTAAATACCACAATATCAGAAAACACACAGAAGAGAATCTAGAAGAAAGACTAAGGGAATAAACATTTATATAGCACATCTAAGTGCCAGGCACTGTGGTAAGTGCATTTACAAATATTATCTCATTTGATTCTCATGACAACCCTTTAAAGTAGGTGCTATTATTATTTCTATTTTATATTTAGGGAAATTGAGGCTAACAGAGGTCAAATGACTTACCCAAAGTCACATAGGTAGTAAGTATCTGAGGCCAAATTTGAACTCAAGTCTTCCTGACTTCAGATTCAGTTCTCTATTTACTGTACTCTCAGCTGCCTCAAAATAGGAGGGAGGATTAAGGTGTTGTAATTCGGGTCGGGTCATTTTAAAAGGTATTGAACAGTGGAATGATCACAGAGACCATGATGAATGTACAGAATTTGAAGGAATAGATACCAAGGAGGATCACACAACTCATTACCTTGACATAATGAATAGAGGAAATGTCATCATGACAATTTCAAATAAGAAAAATCTTACAGAATCAAAATCTAGTGAGGGCTACAAGTAGACAACCCTAGCTGGTTAATGTGCTTCGTCTATAGTGGTTGAGAAATTGAAATCCTATGGTTAGAATTCAATTAATTTCCTCCAAAACTTTGATCCCCATTAAAAAATAAATACATATTCCTGAGAAGGATTATCACTTTAAGGTATTGTCTGATATTTACACTTACTGTGAATAAGTTTTAGCTTGTTTTGTGGGAGAACGATTTTGCTATAGGAATGGCAAAGAGATAGGCTTCTGAATTGGGTGAGGAAGGGAAGGTGTGGAATTCAAAAAAGGGGGGTAGTACATAGCACCCTGCTAACTATTCATTTTTACCTACTAGTCCTAGTTCCCAAAGTGATGGCAGATCGCCCCTAAATTTGATTGTTTTATTTTTCCCTTTTAAAAAGGACTGGGCAAAATGTACCTTCCTTTGTGACTAATATTTTGGGAAAACATCTCTATCTCTGATATTCCAAAATTCATAAACAGGGGAGAGGAAATAACTTTTTACCTCCCACTCCCTATCTGTAAGGGATGTCATCTGCTGGTAGATAACTCAGATTGCATCATTCCTTTTGGTTGAACTTCATCAGGATTGAAGAGGATCTCAAGTACCTTTACTGTGGATGCCCCCTTTAGGGGTGCACATCATAACCTGTTCCCCTCTTCATGTCCTGTTTGATTCTTGGCCATCCTCCCTCCCCCTGTACCTCCCCTCCTCCCGGCCACCCACAGAGGACCTACTCAGTGTGCCTGAGATCTTTGAGGGCTTTTACTGTGTGTGTCATGTTACTGCCCATTACTTGGGCCATCGGTTTGCTATCCCTTCCTCTCAATACATAAATGGCCCATCTTCTTTTCTAATTGTACGGTTCCTCAGTGATGTCCCTTAGAACCCATAGGCCATCGTTAGAAATAGGCTGTGTCCCCCTTGTTCCTAATAAATATCTCTCTATTGATTCCTGAATCATCTGCAACTTTTATTCACAAATTGTGGCATTCTTAGATCGGTAAAAATACAATGAAAAAAAAAAAACCCATACATATTGCTGAATAACAATGAAGATGGAAAAAATATCTATGGAGAGAAAGTAGAAGAGAATCTAGTCATCAGTTAAAGAAAAAAAAATCACATTCCCTAATTTTCCTGAATCTTATTCTCCTTAAATCTTGTCCACATATAAAGCCATGGAGGATTACATGGAGGAAAATGAGCAGCTAGGTGGCACAGTGAATAAAGGGCCAGGCCTGGAGTCAGGAAGACCTGAGTTCAAATCTAAACTCAGACACTAGCTGTATGACCCTGGGCAAGTCACTTATCCTGTTTGCCTCGATTTCCTCATGTGTAAGATGAGCTGGAGAAGGAAATGGCAAACCACTTGAGTAGCTTTGCCAAGAAAACCCCAGATGGGGTTACAGAGAGTTGGATGTGACTGACATGACTGAACAACAAGGAAAGGAAATACAAAGCTATATATGCATGTGTTTGTAGGTACACACACATGCATATGTTTGTAGGTACACACACATATATATACACATATATATCTATAGTGTGTATGAGAGAGAGACAGAGACAGAAAGAGACAGACAGACAGACAGAGAGATGTACAGTGAGAGGGGGAGAAGAGGAGAGAGGGAGAGAGGGAAAAGGAGCAAAGGAGAGAGAGAGTGAATGAATACCAGATTAGGTGTTAGGAGACATGGGTTCTAATTCTGACCAATTCCATCTCATATGTAACTTCATGACTACTGAGCCTCAGTTTCCCAAGCTATAAATGGAGACATTAATGCCTCTAGTACCTGTCAAAAAAGAATGGTTGTGCAAAGTAAATGGAATAATAGTGTTTTGCAGTCTTAAAACACTATGAAATCTTATTGTTTTTGTAGTAATAATAATGACTAGCTTTTAAAGTTTAGCACTTTAAAGTTTACACGGTGCTTTATAAATACTATCCTATTTGATCCTCCCAACAACCCTGAAAGATTGGTGCTGTTTTTGTCCCCATTTTACAGATGAGGAAACTGAGACAGAAGTTCAATGACTTGCCCAGGGTCATACAGCAAATAAGTATCTGAAGCTGAATTTGAGCTGAGGTCTTCCTGACTGCAGGCCCAGGCATCCACTGTGCCACCTAACTTCCCGTTTCCTTCCCATGTGACCTCAAAGGTGACTTTATATATTCACTCTGCCAAGCATCAGCAGCAGCAATGGTACATGATCTCAATGACTCACTTAACCTTTCTCCTTCATTTTCTTCACTTTTCCCACTTACAAACTGCCATACCTACCTCTGAGGATTGTCATTGGGATCAAATAAAATCTATCTGAAAGAGATTTGAAACACCCAAAGTTGTGGTTATCATTACTTACAAATGGGGGCAGTGCTGACCATCTCTCTTGCCCTATCAGGGCATAAGCTCCTGGTCAACAAAAGATTACAGATTTGGAGCCTGAACAAACCTGTGTTAATATAGAGCTTATGAGGACAAGCGAGGCTGTGACTTGTCTAAAGTCATGCAGTTCCTAGGTGGAAGATCTAGAATCTGAACCCAAATCCTTTCATGTCTGAATGTTTATACGTGAATCTGAAGCACAGAATCCAGAAATTAAAAATCACAGAGATGCAGGATTTTAGAGCTGAAAGGAACCTTTGGAGATCATCTAATCAAATATCCTCTTTTTAGAGTAAAGTAACATGCTTGACGTCCAATGACTCAGTCATGGCAGTCCCAGTCCTAGAATCTGAATCTTCTGACCACTCCAGTGTTCTTTACTACACCATAATGGGTAGTGAACTGAGCCAATGTGATGGTAATAGAGAGAGTAAACATAGAAGTGGTCAAGGTAATAATATGCTTTCTGCCCAGTAGGTATAGAGACTCAATAATTGCCTGTTGGCAGCCCCGAAGTCTCCCTGCCCTAACCAGAGAAGCGGCAGCATTCCGACAATGAGTTTCAGTGGTCCCAGACTTCTTGCCCCGCACTGAACAAGCCTCCCCGGGGCCTTTTTTCAAGCCTGGTTTTGGCAGCAGTATCTGCGCCTGAAGGGAAGATTTTTAGGGGGATGCACCTGTTGCTTGTGTTTCTCCTCTAACTCCCCAGCCTCCCCTTTGGATTTTTCCAGAGCTTTACCATCCTACAAGATTGACAGTTCACTCTTAGTTGGGAACAGAAGGTAGGAAGTGGTCTTTTTAAACTTCCCTTGTAACTCAGCCTGCCAAAAACCAGCCACCAAACCGGTTGTATTTTCTCTGGCAGCTGTGGATCTCTCTGTTGCCCTAAGAAAACAGATTACTGTCCAGAGCAAAGTCCATGGTTGTTTCCTTTCTGGAGTTGGATCAAATTCTGAAATAAAGGTTTCCTGGAGCCCATTGCACCCACCGGTTCAGTTTATTTTATCTGTCTCCACCTGCAGGGAGGGGAATTAACCTGCTGCACATGGCCCAGGTCAATTGGAATGAATGTGAGGAAACCAAGTCTTGGTGTTGTTCAATTTCGACAACACACGTCCTTGTTCCTGCAGCTGATCATTGTGCTGTAGACCCAGCTCTCAATTGTACTTTGTGTAACTTGATATGTTTTCTTTCTTTACTGTAGCCTCTATGTGCCAAGTTCTACTTTGCCCCGGTCTGTGGTCTGTTTATAGAGTTAGGTTTGGGAGAGTTTTTTGTTTTCTTTCTTTGAAATTCACTTTACTTACTGTATGCTATATATAACTTGCTATGGCTGTGTTCATGCATTCTTTTATTAACCCTTTGGAGAAACCCGATACACGATATGTAGTATGTCTCCTCTCAACGAGCACTTATTAAGCCCTTACTGTGTTCGAGGGTACTGTACCAGAGGCTCAGAATACCAAAATACAAAAGCAAACAGATCCCACTGTAATATACAGTATTCACATTGCACAGTGTTATCAGAAGTGTGTATACAGTCTCAAGTATCTGTTTGAGAGGGCAGGGAATGTATATAGACAGTATGGTGTACTATAAAGAGTCCTGGGTTTAGAAAAAGAATACCTGGCCTTTATTCTGATTACTACTTGCTAGATATGTAACCTTGGGCAAGTAACCACCTCTTGGAGTGTTAGGTGACAGGGAAGGTGAAAAGCATTTAATAAGCATCTACCCTATGCCAGGCCCTATGCCAAGTGCTGTACAAATAGTACGTCATTTGATAATATTTGGTTTCATCATCTATAAAAATGAGAGAGTTAGACTAGACAGTCTCTGCCATCTCTTTCCTTCTGGGACCTCTCAAATTGTAAAGCTCTGAAAAGACAAATTTAGCCAGTAACTGGTGATGTTACTAACCCAATTCTAGTCAACAGTTGAGAGCCTGACAATTTTAATATTCCTCCCAGTTGAGCAGAACTATTGGGAAAATGCCAGGCTTTCTGTGGTTCTCAGAAAGTGAACAACTTTCTTTTATCCCCCAGCTCTGCCTCTTTCTAGGTGGCCATAATGATTCTCCTTCCACAGGGCATGTACCGTTATAGACTTATCCTATCAGAATCAACTCTTAAACCCTGACCCATGAAAATCCCTACCTCTTCCCTGTGCTAGGTGACACAGTAAATATAGTACTGGACCCACAGTTAGGAAGACTCCTCTTCTGAGTTCAAATCTGGTCTCAGATACTTACTAGCTATGTGACCCTGGGCAAGTCACTTCACCATGTTTGCTTCAGTTGGCTCACCTGAAAAAAGATCTGGAGAAGGAAATGGTAAACTGCTCCAGTATCTTTGTCAATAAAACTCCAAAGGAGAGTCACAAAAGATTAGACACAGCTGAACAACAGCAAAACTGCATTTTTTTCTGCCTTTGGTATAATGGAGATCCCCTGTGCTGAAACAAACAGAATGAACTCATTTTTATATAGCATAGAATCAATTTAAAAAATAGATACTAAAAAAAATCTGCTATGTGGATGTGCCCACATGCTCCCTCCAGGTTCTCTTAGAGCTAGGTAGTGTCCCATAGCACATAAGGTCCTCTGAACCTAGGAGTTCTAGAAAATGAACAGTTCTGAAGTTTGCTGTCCCCCAACTTCTGTGTTGGCATAGTCATACAGTTTATGGCTGATGTTCTACTTAAATTGCCCGGTAGGGAGGATCTTTAGGAAGACTGGGTAACTTGAGACTCGGGACCTCTTAGCTCCTCTGCACCACCCCAGGCTATGGTATTTTCAGTGCACAACCAGTGCATTTTCAGCCTCAGCTGTCCCGTGGTGGGCAGGAACCACTGACTTCTTCCCTCCAGGGCTAGCTCATCCCTGTAGAAGAGGAATGTAGATAACAGTGGGCCATATTATACTTTGTACTTCATCTTGACTCCTGATTCTTCTTTGTTTCTAATCTTTAGCCATGAGGTTCAAACTTCCCTTTTTTAAAATAGTATTTTATTTTTTCCAATTATACATAAAGATAATTTTTAACATTCATTTAAAAAATTGAGTTTCAATTTTTCTCCTTCCCTCCCCTTTACCCTACCTAAAAGGGTAAGCAATTTTGATATAGGTTGTATATGTGCAATCATGTAAGATATATTTCCATATCAGTCAAGTTGTGAAAGAAGAAACAGACCAAAAGGGGAAAAAAAAGCACGAAAAAAAGAAAGTGAAAATAGTATGCTTCACTCTGCATTCAGACTCCATCAGTTCATTCTTTGGATATGGATAGCATTTTCCATTGAATTCTTTGGAATTGTCTCAGATCATTGTATTGCTGGGAAGAGCTTAGTGAGTCATAGTTGATCCATCACACAATGTTACTTTTATTATGTACAATGTTCTCCTGGTTCTACTCCACCCTGCATCAGTTCTTGTAAGTCTTTCCAGGTTTTTCTGAAATCTGCCTGCTTTTTATTTCTTATAGCACAATAAGCATTACATTACATTCCCATACCACAACTTATTCAGTCATTCCCCAACTGATGAACATCCCTTCAATTTCCAATTTTTTTGTCACCACAAAAAGAGCTGCGATAAATATTTTTGCACATGTGGGTCCTTCTCCCTTTCTGAACTACCCTTTTGGAGACCATCACACCTCTTTTAATTCTTCTAATCAGTGGTTGAACATAGTTGTTCCTTCTACTCTGACCCCATAATTATTGAAGTGTGAATGTAGGGAAGGAGCACAAAGAATGTTACACAAAACTGGTCAGAATAAAGCATTTGTAGTGCAATTAAAATGAGTTTTGGTCATTTACAAATCTGGAGAAGTCCAGAGCCCAAGATGTGTTATTCATAATTTAAGGGAAGAGAATAACAAGGATGTGACTGGTCATAACCCTATTCTTTGTCCTCTCCATGACCTACAACCCTTTCATTTCTCAGGTCTTTCCTAGTCCCTCACCCTTCCACTGACTTCCTGAGACAAGTCAACAAGCATTTTTTAAGCCCTTATATTGTGTTGTACTCTGGGAACACACCTACAAGTAGAAAAACAGTGCCTACCCTTAAGGAGCTTATATTCTAATGGGGGAAGACAATACATTAGAGGAAGCTGAAAAGTAGGGAAAAGAGGAATACATGGTACCTGGTGGTGGCATGGTAGGGTAAATCTGGAGTAGAGCCTGGAGAGGGGAGAGACAAGGCTAGTCTAATCACCCTTCTTAACTGGATGTTCTCTGAGGAGGGAGAGGTTGGAGGGGTGGAGGGTACTTCCAGTGTATCAATCCCAGGACTGGAATGAGGCTTTAGGATGAAGAGCTGGGACATGCAAGAGAAAATCCAGGGTGTAGCTTTCCCTTTCTTACCCTGTTGGTGAATGAGTTCAGTTCCACACTGTCCTCTAAACTCGATTCCTTGGATTCATGTTTTTTAATCATTCATGGCTTCCCAAGCCTGAACCTTGGCTTACTCTCACATTTCCTGCCTTGTTCTTATTTGCATAATGTTGAGTGGAACTGAAAAAAGTCAACAAACCATGCTGACTAGGTTCTCTACAAATTTATGTTCCATAATCTCAATTGGGCATTCTTTACTCAAGGCAATTCTTTTATACTTTCCTAATTGATTCTTTCCCCTACTCACCTCAGTGACCACTCTAAACTGTTATTATTTATCCTCAAACTTTCCATTGTATTCGCTCCCTCCGTGCTCTCAGTTGAGGACTCTTCTCATACTTGATTGAAAAAAAAAGTTGAAGCCCTGCTCCACACCCTCAAGTTGTCAAATCTTGACATTTCTTTCTTCCCAATGTCTCCTTCTCTCATACACCTACCATGGTTGTCCTTGCCTCTACCACTTCTTACTAGTACTATGGTAATTACCTGCTAATTGGCCTCCCTACCACAAATCCCTTCCCACTCCAATTCATCCCACTCTCAGCTAGCTGCCAAAGTGATTTTCCTATAGCCCAGCTCTGACCTTTCTATTTTCTTATAATTACTCCTTTCACTTACTCCAAAATTCAACAAAGGCCTATTTGTCTTGTCTTCCCAACTCTTCACAAACTGGCCTCCATGCCTAGATTATCCTAAATCCTCACTTCCTCATCTTCATTTTCCTGGTATCCTTCAGGTGTCAGCTCAAATCCCACCCTCTGTAAGAGGCCCTCCTCAGTCCTTCCCTACTTTCTATCCTACTAGCACCTTCCCTGAGAGATTACTTTCCATTTAAACTGTACATATTAGGAATATACCATTATTTACTTATTGTTTTCCCAATTAGAATATGAGCTTCTTGTGGCAGGAACCATGTTTTCCCTGTCTTTGTATCTCTAGCTTTCAACATAGTAGCTGGTCCATAGTAAGAGCTTGCTAAATGCTTCATGACTGAGTGAATGGAGTACCAAGAGACTTCTGAAGGGATGCTAGGGCTAGTTAACAATACTTGCTGGTTGATGTAGGGTATTTTTGAACTTAGTCACAACTTTCTGAGATGGTCAAGGGGTGGGTTTATAGTAGAGCTGATCTGGAGATAGTTACTCATCTTGCCCAGAGTGAGTAATGACATACTCAGTCTGGAATGAGTAGAAAAGAATATCATCAAAAATGTGGGCAGATAAGATAAATTCTGTGGGCTACCAAAATTTGTTGCTATATAAAATATGACAGTAGAAAAGTTTCCCTGCTTGAAGGAGAACTTGGACCCCAGCTCTGGAGACCATGTGGAATAATTATTGCTATTGTATTTAGGTCATGTGAGGGACCAGGTGGCACAGTGGATGATAGAGTGAAGGGCCGGGAGTCAAGAAGACTCATCTTTCTGACTTCAAATCTGCCCTTAGACACTTACTAGATGTATGACCTTGGGCAAGTCACTTAATCCTGTTTGTGTCAGTTTCTTTGTCTGGAGGAATGAGCTGGAGAAGGAAATGGCAAATTTAAATCTCTGAAATCTTCTCCCTGTAGCAGGAAGCACCCTAGCATACCCAGGGTGGCTGCCAACACAGGTTCTTAGATCTGCTTTTCTAAAGGAAAGCAACTCAAAATGGGTTAACAATCTTGCTTTAATCAAACATATGTCATTTAGCTAGTTCAGGAGGAAAAGGTGTCAGCACTCTGAACTTCAGAGAACAGTTACAAGCATAAGTTATAAGCAGACAGAGAAACAGATCAGCAGACAGGCTTCCAACTGTCTGACCATCCATCCCTAATCAGTTACCAGAGAGGGAAGCACCAATATCTGGGTTTTCAAAGCCAGGGGGCTCAGTGGCTGCCCAGAGTCTTGTCTGGTCAAATCACACAACTCTTCCCCAAAGCAAAACCTCACATCAGGGTATATATAGCCTTCTCCTGGCTCAGAGAATGTCATAACCTTCTTGACCCACTGCCCAATCATGAAGCATCAAGGTGTGGGCATTCCTGAAAAACAAGCCTCCAGCCACAGGCTCCATGTGACCACATTCAGCCTATTAGGGGGCAGAGTATATTTTCAAATCAAGGAAGGTTCTCAGAGTCACTTAAGCCTATCAAAGGGCCTAGGGGCAGTGAAGATCTTAAATTCCCATTCCCATAACACTCCCCAAGCATCTAACATATAGGTCAGACTATTCCTCTTTCTTGGGGCAATATTCTCTGAGTTTTTCAAAGTCTGTAAGTGAGGTGAGAGCAACTTATTGCTTACTCTGCCATCTTGGCTCCTGGAAGTTTAAATTCGAGACTATTCTTCTTTCAAAGAGAAAGTCATGCAGTGGGATTTTGAATCATGGAAATGCTCAGGGTTCTGTGAATTTAGAGAAAAATTTTAGACAGGAACATTTTGTCTTATTTTTTAGTATTCATCAAAGGATTAAAGTACTTGCTATCTTATTTACAATGCCATCTTTATTTTTCATTGTGGGAGGAAGGTCATCATGCTTTGGGCAGTAATTAAAATAAATGACTTAATTAATGAGTGTTAAAGCAAATCTGAGTAAATTACTATTCAGCCCCTTTTCCCTAATTTAACTTATTGAGTTTTCTCCTTCTGTACCATTCAAACAACAGAATTCCTACCTCTTCCACACCTAAGGGGGAAAAGGTGTTTTTTTCTAAATTAAAATTAAAATTTATTTATTTACTTTTAGTTCATAACATTCAATTTTTCAATCCCTTGAATTTCAAATTTTCTCCTGATCCCTCTCCTCCCCCATCCCCCCATGGCAGCATGCAATAAAATATAGGTTCTACAAATACCTTCACGTTAAACAGTCAAGTTGTAAAGAGGGATTATAAGCAGTGGAGTGAGCAATGAGAAAGAAGAAATAAAACAAAACAAAACAAAAAGAGAGCGAGCGGTTTGCTTCAATCTTCGGAAAAAGGTTTTGAGGAACAAGTCTCATAATCCCTCTATTTTCCTAGCCCATGAAATATTCCAAACTTGCTTATACTTACCATTATAGGAAAATAGCATTTATTTTTCATGTCAGTCAAAGATATCCTAAATACCTTGGTTCGCATTAGCTATCATAAACAATTGAGACCTTCCTCAGTCTTTGGGGATACCTCCTCCCCTATCACCTATTCATTAGTAAGAACCCCAAATTTGAAATTACCCAACTGTAGCCACATTGCTTGTTTTTATTAAAAATAAAATGTGGATAAATTGATCACTAAACTTGATTTCAGCACCTAGTCAGCCAAAGACCTACAAATATGGAGTAACTTTTAAATGAATGACATGTTATGTTACCCACCACTTTTTACATGAAGCCTACCATGATTCTGTCTCCTACACTGTGCTGGTAATGCCCTGATCTACTATAACAATCTTGTTTTTATTTTTATTTATTTATTTATTTTATTATAAGTCCTATTTCAAAAAGCTTCTCTTACAGAGTCTGTAAAAACTATTGTTGTCTCTCAAAGAGTAGAATGAGAGAAATTAGATTTAGACCAACACCTCACACTTTATACAAATGGGTAAGTGAACTAAATATAAAAGGTCACAGCGTAAACAAATTGGAGAAATATGCAAAAAAAAGTTACCTATCAGATCTATCAATAAGAGAAGCATTCATGACCAAACAAATGATAGAGAAAATCACAGAAGACAAAATGGATGATTTTGATTACGTAATGTTAAAAAAAGTTTTTGTACAAGCAAATCCAATATAGCTAAGATTAAAAGGGAATGTTAACTGGTGGAAAATCTTTGTAGCAAGTTTCTCTGATAAAGTTCTCATTTCTAAGCTATATAAGGAACTGATTTAAATTGATAAGAAAAAGAACCATTAGCCAGTTGGTAAACAGGCTAAGGATGTAAACAGACAGTTGTCAAAGGAAGAAACCCAGACTATCTCTAACCATATTTTTTTTAAAACGTTCCAAATCACTAATTAGACAAATGCAAATTAAAGCAATTCTGAGATTCTACCTCACACCTATCAAAATGGCAAAGATAACAAAAAATGATAAATATTGGAGGGACTGTGGGAAAAGGAGGCAAATTGATCATTGTTGGTGGACCTGTCAGTGTTTGCAACCATTCCAGAAAGCAATTTGGAATTATATACAAAAAGTTTCTAAAGAGTGTATATTATTATTTTTTTAAAGCAATTGGGGTTAAGTAACTTGCTCAAGGTTACAGGGCTAGTCATTATTTATGCGTGGGTGCTCATTTTCTGAGGCTGGATCTGATCTCGGGTCATCCCAACTCCGAGGCCGGCGCTCTTACTCACTGCGCCACCTAGCCGCCCCTTTAGGGCAATTGGGGTTAAGTAACTTGCCCAAGGTTACACGGCTAGGTTTTTGTTTGTGTGGATTAGTGTGGAGGCCGGCTCCCAACTCAGGTCCTTCTGACTCCAGGGCCGGCGCTCTATTCACTGCGCCACCTAGCCGCCCTGAGTATATATTATTTTACTGAGTTTTACCACTGCTAGTCTCATACCCAAAAGAAATCAAAGAAAGAGGAGAAGGTCCTTTATGTAATATATATATATATATATATATATATATATATATATAACATCTCTTTTATGGTGGCAAGAAAAACCCCAACCTACACCTAGAAACCAAGGGAATATATATTAATTGAGGAATGACTGAATAAATTATGGTATTTGAATGTGATATGGTGCTATTATACTGTAAGAAATGAGAAAATTGCCTTCAAAAAAGACATGGAAAGCCTTGAATTAGGCAGAGCAAAGTAAGTAGAACCAGGAGAACAATTTTCATTACAACATCAAAATTATAAAAATGAATAATTTTGAGGATGTTTATAAACTAGCAAATAAAATAAGCAGAATAAGAACAATTTATAGAATATCGATACTGAAAAGAGAAACAACTTTGAAAGCTATACAAACGGTGATAAATATAATGACCATCAAAGATTCCAGAGGACTGATGATGGAACTTTCTCTGGCTTACAGAGGTAAAGTATTTAAAATGCAGTATGTGATGTATGTTTTTTTTTGTCTAGCCACTGATAGAATTTGTTTTGTTGAACTGTGCTCATTTGTTACAAGGGATTTGTTTTCCTTTTTCCCAATGCGGTTGAGAAAATTGATTTCTGTCATCTTCTTAATGATAATTTAAATTCACTTCTCAAAAAGAAAGAGATGTGGTTAGTGTTACAGATGTTAAATATGAAATTCACTTTCTATATATTATTAGTCTTACCTAACTTTTGCTTTGTTACAAGAGACTTCTTATAGAGTAGGAGTAATCTGTAAATGTTTGAAATGTAAAAACAAAATACACCAATAAAACTTTTTTTTTTTTATAAAGTGGTGCTTGAACTGAGTCTTAAAGGAAGTAGAAGTTTCCTTGAAGAAGAGGTGGGGAGGGAATGCATTCTTACCATGGAGGATACAGTCAATGCAAAGGCATGGAGGTGGGATTTAGAATGCTTTATATGAGGAACAGTAATAAGACCAGTTTGGATCATAGTGCATAAAAACGAATAATGTGTAATAATGCTGGAAAGGTTGGTTGGGTCCAGGTTGTGAAGGGCTAGCAAAGCCAGAGGAATGAATGTTTTATCCTAGGGGCAAAAGGAGGCAATTGGAGTCTTTTTTTTTTTTTTAAGTACAATTACATGGTCAAATATATATGAAAGAATAATACCTTTTGGTGGCAATGTAGAAAATGAATTGGAGAAGAATGATACTTGAGTCATGGAAACTAATTAAGAGTCCACTGAAACAGTCTACAGAAAAGGTGATAAGAACTTGAGCTAATAGGGTAGTTGTGTGAATATAGAGAGGAGGGGTGTGGGAGATGTGGAAGTTGAATGGCAAGATTTGGGAATGGACTGGATATGTGAAGTGGGAAAGATTGAGGAGTCAAGAATCATGCCAAGGTTGAGTGATGGCGGTGCATTTGACAGAAGTAGGGAAGTGTTAAAGGGGGATGAGTTTGGAAATATAATGAACTCTATTTTAGACATATTTGAGTTTGAGATTTCCATGAAATTTCCAGTTTGAAATGTCCAATAGTGATTCAATACTAGAGCTCAGGAGAGAGATTGGATGTGTGTGTGTGTGTGTGTGCGCGCACACACACACACACACACACATAAATAATACATACTAATATATATATTTCTGCAAACATACATGTATGTATGTATATACATTTTTTCCTGAGAGTTATCTGCATAAAAATGTCAAGGCCATGGTATCTGATGAGGATGCCAAATGAAAATTTAGGGAACACAAATGGAAGATGTTTTAGTAAAGAAGACTAAAAAAGGAACAGTCAGAGGGGAAGGAGGAGAACCAGGAGATAATGTCATGAAGGTTCAGACAAAAGATCATCGGAGAAGCAGAAGGGTGGGTGGTCAGTAGTATCCAGGGCTTCTGAGAGGTCAAGAAAGATGAGAACTGGAAAAAGACCAGATTTGGCAATTCAGAGATTATTGATGACAGTGTTGGATTTGGAGTCAAGATGATTAGAGTTCAGATCCTACCTCTGACCCTTACTAGTTGTTTGACCCTGGACAAGTCACTTAAATTTTCTGTGCCTCAGTTTCCTCATCTGTAAAAGGAGGGTATTGGACTGGAAAGCCTCTAAATCCCCTTCCAGTTATACATCTATGATCCAATTATCTTTGTGGTTACCTTGGAAAGGACAGTTCCAGATCCCTCTTAAATATCTGTATCCCAAGCTTCTAGTAACAAAGGAATACTTTAAATGGTGTTCTAGGGGAAGTCTTCTCCCAGGAGAAGAATCAGTTTTGTTTATAATATCCATACTGAGGGACATATATCTACCCACTTAAAAATCAGTTTGAGTTGGGTAGGCATTAGGGCACTGAGGCCAACATGAATCTAAACCCTAGCTACATTGCTAGCTGATATTATAACCATGAGCAAATCACAAATCTTTCTGTGTTTTGATGACCACATTTTTAAAATGGGGAGAATATTACCCACCTACCTGCCTTAGAAAGTTACTGTGATTATCAAGCAAGATAAAGTATGTAAAAATGCTTTAGAGTTTGTGGTATACAATACAATTCTGCTCAGTCTATGCTGGTGGACCAAGTCTAGGGCTGGTTGTTTCCAAGAGAATGAAGGGCAACTTCAGTACCCAAAAAGAAGAATTAAAGATTCAAGACAAGATGACGGATGCTTATCTCAGCTCTACTACCTGCTGCTAGCTTTGTGACCTTTACCAAATCATTGCCCCTCTCTGGGCCTCCTTCTCTCTAAAAACTGATGTCTAAGATGCATGCCAATTCCAAATCCTGTGGTCTTGCTTTATTACCTTAGTCCCCTAGTAGACAGGAAGTACATGGGCTACTTAATCTTTAAGTCTCTGTTTCTTGAAAGGACTCCTCAAATTAAAGCCTCTTCTAATCAGCCCTATCATAAGCCTGCCTTTTCCCTAAAATGCTTTCGGGCATATTTTTTTCCTTCTTTTTCATCTTAATCCTTCCCTAAATTGACTTAATGCACTGCCTACTTTTCTAGTTGTTTGGGCCCAAGTCTCATTTCCCCTACTGGGTTGTAAACATCTTTAGGTCAGGGACCTTGCTTTCCTACTCACAGTAAGGCACATACATAGCAGGTGGCCAATAAATATTTGTTTGAATTGATGTGGAAGGGAGGGAAGGAAAATGAAAGGGAGGAAGGAAAAGGAGACATAGGAAACTCAGCACCATTATTAGGTCGAGATAATAGCTGGGAAATAGCTACAAATAACACATATAGACGTACATGGTACGTGTTAGGTCCTAGCCAGCAAAAACACATGAATTGAAGAGTTCAGAAAAGAGTAAACCAGGGGGAAAGAAATTTATTTTAGGGATATGGGGAATGTGAGCTTGGGGGAAAGCTAACAAGCTGTATATTTTTGTTCTCGGGTAGAACACCTTGGTCCAAGATAACCGGTGACCTGTTTATTAAGTGTGAAATGTGAGAGGTGGCCACAGTGATGTTTCATGATATTCTCTCCTTGGGATGTGTTGCCAAGTTTATAAATGGAAGATGTGGAAATAAGGACAGTATGGACCACGAGTCTTGGCATTCTTTGGAAGACGAGCTAGAGCTTAGAGCTAGTATTATGAAGCTGGATGGGAGCCCTTCTCTTTTCCTTCTATCTGCTCTGAGGCCCCAGGGAAATGACAAGGGGGAATTTGCAAGTGTGTGTATGTCTGCATGTGCACATGCATGTGTGTGCGTGCATGTGCACACATGTACATGACAGATAATTGAGAGGTGGAACTTGAAGGGCCTTTCTCCTTCCAGACCATGGGCAAGTCAGAACACATTAAGGATCACCTCCCACACCTTGGTCCCTATTCAAATTCAGGAACTTCCTGGGGCCACCAGTTCCTTTTTAGGAGACTTTTACTTTACACTCTTTTCTAAACTCAGATCCCTGAACTTCACTGATCTTCATTGGTTCCTGAATTCAGAGCTCTAATGTACCCACAGAATCACAGAAGAGCAGGATCCTAAGGATGGCAGGGTCCAGTGTGCCATCTAACCTAATCCATACTTGAGAAGGAATGAATCCCTTCTATAGCATGTCAGATAAGTGATCATCCAGTCTTTTCTTTTCTTTTTTTTTTAATTGACTTCTGGTTTATATCATTCATTTCTGTCAGATTTTGAGTTACAATTTTTTCCCTACCCACCACCCCAGAATAGCAGTCCCACAGGATATTCCCTCATCCAATCTGCTTTCTCCCATCTATTCTCCCATATCCCCTTCAACTTTTCCAGTAGGGCAAGGTGAATCCTCATGCCCCAATACCTGTACATCTTATATCCCAATTACATGCAAAATAGTATTAATCATAGTATTTATATATTTTTAAATTGATTTTAAAAGGAAGATAAGCAACTCAGTATATACTGTACATGTGTAGCTATGCAAAACATGACCATAAGTAGATATATTGTAAAAGACTGACTATATTTCCCTTCCTACTATCCCACCTCCCATCTGGTCCACACCCCACTTTGGTCCTGTCCCTTTTTAAAAGTGGGTGCTTCCACCTCCCTCCTGGCAGCCTGCCCTCCCTTCCATTGTCCCCCCTCTCATCCCCTTCTCCCCTACTGTCCTGTAGGGTGAGAAACCCTATTTAGTATGTATATCATTCTCTCCCTGATCCAAATTCAATGAGAATAAGGTTTTGCCTTTTTGCCTTCCTGTTCTTCCCCTCCCTTTTAACCATTTTCCCTTGCTTCTTCTATATGAGATAGTTCATCCCATTCTGTCTCTCCCCATCTCCTCTCATTATATTCCTCTCTCTCACCTCTTAATTTGGCCTTTTAAGTATCATCCCTTCCTATTAAATTCTACCTGTGCCCTCTATCTATGTATACTTGAAAACATATATATGCCCATATACCCTTCTTCAACTATTTTCATACTGAGAAAAGTTTCATCAGTTACAGTTATTGTTTTTCCCTGTAGGAATGTAAATAGTTCAACTTTGATAAGTTCATAATGATTTCTTTTCCCTGTTTACCTTCTCAAGCATCTCGTGCTTCTTGTATCTGAATGTCAAATTTTCTATTCAACTCTGTTTTTTTCCTCAGGAATGCTTGAAAGTCCTCTATTCCACTGAATGACCATATTTTCCCCTGAAACATGATACTCAGTCTTGCTGGGTATGTGATTCTCAGTTTTAATCCCAGCTCTCTTGCCCTCTGGAATAGCATATTCCAAGCCCTTCCATCCCTCAGCATAGAAGCTGCCAGATCCTGCGCTATCCTGATTGTGTTTCCACAATATTGAAATTGTTTCTTCGTGGCTGCTTGTAATATTCTCTCCTTGATCTGGGAATTCTGGAACCTGGCTACAATATTCCTACGAGTTTTCTTTTTGGGATCTTTTTCAGGAGGCAATCTGTGGATTCTTTCAACCTCTATTTTGCCGTCTAGTTCTAAAACATCAGGGCAGTTTTCCTTGAGAATTTCTTGAAGGATGATTTCTAGATTCTTTCTTTGATCATGGTTTTCAGGTAGTCCAATAATTTTTAGATTGTCTCTCCTGGATCTATTTTCCAGGTCAGTGGTTTTTCCCATGAGATATTTCACATTGCCTTCTATTCTTTCATTTGTTTGGATCTGCTTAACAGCATCTTGATTTCTCATAATGTCACTAGCTTCCATTTGCTCCAGTCTAACTCTGAAGGAATGATTCTCCTCAGCAAGCTTTTGAGATTCTTTTTCCATCTGGCAAATCTGGCTTTTTAAGGCATTCTTCTCCTCATTGCCTTTTTGAGCTTCTTTTGCCATTTGAGTTAGTCTATTTTTTAAGGTGTTATTTTCCTCAGTCAGGCTGTTGACTGTCATTTCATACTTTTCTTGCATCTTTCTCATTTCTCTTCCCAATTTTCCTCCCACTTCTCTTATCTGCTTCTTAAGGTCCTCTATGGCCTGTAACCAGCTTGTATTTTCATTTGGGGCTTTTGGTGCAGGAGTTCTGAGCTCACAGTCCTCCTCCTGTTCCATGCTTTGATCCTCTGTGTCCCCCAAATAAGAGTCTAATGTTGCATTTTTCTGTTTATTTTGTTTCCTTTGCCTAGGCATGTTGCCACTTAATTACTTGACTTTTGGGCTTGTTGCCACAGTAGGACTCTGCCACCAGCCAGAGAAACTTCTGTCCCAAACGCTGGGGTTTTCTTAACTTCCGGAGGTATTAGTTGGGTGGCCTCTGTGAAGCCTCCACACACTCTGGCAAGCTGGTCACACACCCCAATACCTCCACCCCAGACTGCAATCCAGATCCAAGAAGGATAAAGCAAGAGCAATTACCCCCCAGACTGATCGCCAGATCCCCCTACAATTCGCAGGCCAGGAGCTGAAGCTGCAATGTGGCAATGTGGTGCAAGCTGTGCTGGCTCCTCAGCAGCTTCTCACCCCCAGGGGAAAGAGGCCAGGAGCTCTCCCAACCAGTCCCAAAGTCCATAGGCTACTGACCTCTCACTTTGTTCTAGGCATCTATGTGTTGATAATTCTGGAAATACCATAGCTGCTAGTGTTCCGGGGTCACTCCAGCTGGCTGCTGGTCTGGCCACCCTGGGACTAAAACCTCCAACTCATGGGGACCTGGGCTCAGCTCCCAGAGTGCTGTGCTGGCCGCTCCCTACAGGGCTGCTGGGCTGTCATCAGTGGGAGGTTAGCTTCTCTGTGTCATTTTATGGGTTCTGGAGCTCCAGAGATTGTTCAGAGTCCCCCTTTTACATAATTTTGAAGTGGTGTGTGTGAGAGCTCCACAAAAGTACTGTTTCTACTCCATCATTTTGGCTCTTCCCCCCCCCCCCCCATCCAGTCTTTTCTTGAACATCTTTTATGAAGGGAAACCTACCACTTTCCCAGGCAGCCCATTCCAGTTTTGGACAGCTCTAACTTATTAAGGAAGTCATGTTGGTAGTGATTTTTTCCTGCCATCAAATCCAAATTTGTCTCTTTACAACTTCCAACCTTTCCCTAATCATCCTCTCTCCCTACCCCCGATTTCAGTCACTATCACATTTTATGGGCATCTCTTTCCTATACCCCCTTCACTCTTCTTTATATCTTCCCTCTGTCGCTATATGTTCTAAAACTTGACAGCCATTTCCAAAGTTTATTCTCAATAGACAAGAGGATATGTTGTTGTGGAGTGGTTTCAGTCACATCTCACTTTTTGTGACCCTGTTTGGGGTTTTCTTGGCAAAGATACCAGAGTGGTTTGCCCTTTCCTTTTCCAGCTCATATTACAGATGAGGAAACGGAGGGAAACAGGGTTAAGTGGCTTGTCAGGGTCACCCATCACTTCTCCTTTGAACCTTTTGTAGCAACAGAGATGGTGGCAAATCAGATCTGTTAGTGCAGCAAGCTGTAACAGTGGACAGAGCAGTGAACTTGGACGCAGGAAGACTCTTCTTCCTGAGTTCAAATCTGGTCTCAGACACTTACTAACTGTGTGACCCTGGGCAAGTCATTTAACCCTGTTTGCCTCAGTTTCCTTATTTATAAAGTGAGCTAGAGGAGGAGATGGTAACCCACTTCAGTATCTTTTCCTAGAAAATCCAAAACAGGATCACGAAGAGTCTAGTACAACTTCAAACAACTGAACAAGATACCAGGTATTGTACTAAATTCTGGCGATAGAAAAAGAGACAAAAAAAATGATAATACCTGCCATCAAGGAGTTCACAGTGTAGTGGAGTAAACTACAAATATATACAAAACAAGTTATGTATAGTATAAATGGGAAATAATTGGCAGGAGGAAGGCACTAGAATTAAGAGGGGTTGGGAAAGCCTTCCTGTAAAAGATGAGATTTTATTTGAGATTTAAAGGAAAACTAGACAGGTCAGTAGGCAGAGTTGAGGAGGCATGGGGGACAGTCATAGAAAATGCCTAGGGCCAAGGGATGGAGTGTTTTAGGAGGGCAGCATCACTGGATTGAAGCAGTATCGCTGGATGGCAAAGTAAGATATAAGAAGACTGATAAGTAGGAGGGGGCTAAGGTTGTAAAGGACTTTGAATGACACACAGCACATTTTATACTTGATCCTGGAGACAGTAGCAAGCCACTAGAGTTTATTGGGGGAGGGAGGGCTGTGGCGTGGAGGAGGGGAATATGACATGATCAGACCTATCCTTTAGGAAAATCATTTTGGTGACTGAATGGAGGATAGATTGGAGTGGGATGAAACTTGAGACAGGCAAACCTACTAACAGACTAGTACAATAGATGGGGTATGAGGTGATGAGGGCAGCAAAATGCTGCCAGTGTCAGAGAACAGAAGGGAACAGATTTGAGAGATGTTGCAAAGATGAAATCTGCAGACCTGGTTAAGAGATTGGATCTGGATGTTAAGATGTAGTGAAGAGTCAAGGTTGATGTGTAGGTTTTGTGCCTGAAGCCGGGGTGGGGTGGGGGAAGATGGTATGATTCTCCTGTGTAGCTGGAGAGCAGAGGGCCACTGACCACCCTGTTCCATTTCATCAAGGGGTCCTTAGACTTCACTTCCTTACACATGAGGTGCCTGAGAATCCAACTGGCAGCTGCTGATCCACTCCTATACCCAAAGGCCCCTGTGCTGCTATGCAAAAGCAAACAAGCTCCCAGGTTGCCTTTAAGTGTTCCCACAGACAGTTTATCCTCCTAATCCTTGTGATAGTATCTCCATGGTGAATGTAAATCCTTCTCAGATAACTTAGCGGAAACAAATAGAGGCTAACTGCCCAAGACCACCCGAACACGGAAGGAGAGGGCGCCAGTAGAAGTGGTAGAGCCTTCACCCTCTAGTTCATGACTTGTATCTAAATGGGTCTTTCAATGTTCCCTTAGAGCAAATGAGCATTGGGATCTGACTACAGAAAGCCTGCATAAGAACTGAATCTGGAGAAGATCAAGGCAAAATCTGGCACCCATCTCCTATCAGGGATGGCTTAAGAGGAACAAAATCCATCTTCTTAATGGCACAGATGGGTGTACCACATGACCCACTGGAAAGTTCTTGCTTGAATTATAGGACAGGAGTTGGTTGTGCCCCAAAGATTTTGTAAGCCAGCTCCTTGGCAGGATATGATCTCCAGACTTAAGAGTGGCCATTGCTTGTTCCATGGATGGTGGAAATAATAGTTTCGATTTACATAGTTACCAAGAATTTTACAAGTATGCTCTTCTTTGATCCTTATAAAAACCTTATAAAGTAGGTGGAGAAAACACTATGACCCCCATTTTATAGCTTAGAAACCAAGGTCACATAGCTAATAAATAGTGGTTTTCTTCACTCATGTCACCAGGCGAAAGTTTTCACCCTCCTCAGATTTTCTTAGAGTACCTTGTAGAGATTTCTCCCTTGCACACATCACAATGAATCTGCTCTAATACTTAGCTTGCACACAGTATACAGAAGAACATAAGCTCTTTGGGTGTAAGAACTATGAGATTTTTTAATCTTTGTATCCCTAGGGTCCAGCACAGACCCTTGCAGGTAGTAGATGCTTAATAAAAATTGATTGGATTAATGAACCAAGATTTTAACCCAGATTTTATGACCTCAGAATCAGGGAATCATGTATCATATCATGCCACCCATATCTCTGGTTGGTGCATCCTGTGTTAAGCTTGTTCCATATTGAAACTTCCTCTTGGAATAATTACAAGACCAGTTCACAGCAGCATTTAATAAATAATTGAGCCAACCTGTCAACTGTGTTTTGCCTCCATGATTTCTTTTAAAGCACTGATGTTGCATTTTCATTATAATCCCCTTAACACAGTAGCATTTTTTAATTAAAATTCTGTATCACTGAGCAGACTGTCCAACATAAGCTATATGCTCTTTGTTCCAAAAATCCAAATATAATAAATGTGCCATTCACAATTGTTTTCCACTGGGCTGCTTATTAAAAAAAATTATATTTTGATGAACAAAACAGGTGAATATTCATAGCAGGGGGTTGTCAAAAATGAAAAATAACCTAACCGCAACATCAAATCCCTTCTAGCTCTCAGAGGGGGAAATGTTGTCAGGTGTCAATTTGGGATGATTGTTCCTAAGTTCACATTTCTAATATTGCTGCATCCTGTTGTGCATTTTATTTTCAAATGTCATATTTTATACATAAAAGTGAAACCTCGTATGTACAAATAATCAGGGGCAGGAATCAAAGGCAGCTTGAGAAAGATGTGGTACTCCATGGCCTCCAAAGCCGAGTCCAACTTTGAGATTTGGTGTTTGCCGTTAGTCTGGGGTTAGATACTTGGTGATGGCATCATCCCATGACTTTAGCCATACAGGTAGCCAGGAAAAAATTATGACAATGGAACTGAGGGCTAACAGAATCTTAGAGATCATCTAGTTCAGTGCCTTCTTATGGCAGATGATAAAACTGTAGCAGAGGGTGGTGGAATAATTTGCCCAAAGTCACACAGGGGGTTAGTAGTGGAGGCAAGACCCATACCACACTCCCTTCTGACTGTTCTTCCATCACTAAATCTGAGTCTCCCTACTCCTTTGCCTGGAGCTTCCAGAGGCCCAAGAGGATCTCCAGGGCATGTAGGTGTAAGGAATGATCTTCTGCTACTTTATGGGGTAGAACTCTATGAAATCCTTGAATTCCCCCAGACTGACTATTCCCTTTCCTCTCTAGCCTTATCCCATCTCAATTCCCCTCTACTTCCATGTTACTGGGCCAGGCTTCTGAATTGAGGAAGCTGGGCTACTAGAGCACTTTTATTGTTATTGAGTCATTTCAATCATATCTGATTCTTTGTGACCCCATTCGGGGTTTTCTTGGCAAAGATAACTGGAGTGGTTTGCTATTTCCTTCTCTACCTATTTTACAGATGAGGAAACTGAGGCAAGCAGGGTTAAGTGATTTGCCCAGGGTCACACAGCTGGGAAGTGTCTTAAGTCTGATTTGAACTCAGGAAGATGGGTCTTCCTGACTCCAAGCTCAGTGCTCTATCTGCTGTGACATCTAGAGGCAATATCAGATCTGATTTGCCACCATCTCTGTTGCTCCAAAATGTTCAAAGAAGAAGGACTGGGAAGCTATGTGACCCAATCCCCCCTTTTATCAGAGAGAAAACTGACACTCAGAAAGGATTTGACTTGTTGAAAGTTATATGGTCAAGTCATTGATCACTGGGTTTTAGAACCAGTTCTAAAATATAGAGCCTCTGACTGGTGATACAATGTTTTGTTTTATCTTTTTATTTACAATACAATGAGGAAAATATTTATGAGTGTAGACCCCATATACCAACCACCTCCCTGGGTGTGAAGAAAAGAAATCCCTTTTCCCCCTCCCCAAAGCCTGGCATTCTTAGGAACACATCTTTAGAGTTGGAAGGGATATTAAAGTCCCTTAATCTCAAGACTTTCGTTTTGGAGAGTCTAAGGTCCAGGAATTTTAAGTGACTATAGTCCAAGGTCTTTTACTATGATTGTTCTTTTTCAATCTCTTTTGCTTGGTTAACATCTTTCTCCCACCCACTATGTACGGGTGTACCACAGGCTTCTTTCCTCTATACTGACTTAATGATCTCATAAGCAGAGGACATCCAGAGGGGCGTGTCCTGCCTTAGTCACTCTTTTGACTTTATCCACCAACTGCCTAAAGGACATTTTTTTGTGGGACAGGAAGGCAAGGCAATTGCAGTTAAGTGACTTGTCCAAGGTCATACAGCTAGTAAGTGTGTCTAGTGTGTGAGGCCAGATTAGAACTCGGGTTCTCCTGACTCCAGGGACAGTTCTTTATTTACTGCCACCTCACTGCCCCCTAAAGGACATTTCTGACTGGATATTCTATAGGCACCTCAAACCCAACATTTCCAAAATTGACTCATTCTCTTCTCCCTTTACTTCTCTTTGTAGCTTCCCTTTTTCTGTTGAGGGCATCTTGTCTTTCCTGTCACTAAGGTTTGAAATATATTAGTCATCCTCAAAACTTTCCCTCTCCCTTAACCCCTGTATCCAATTATTTGCCAAGTCCACAGCCTTTCTCAAATCCATCACCTTTTCTCTTTTCACATGACCACCAAGTTAATATAGGCACTCAAAGTCCTTTGATACCTGACTGATTACAGTAATTTTTTAACTGGTCCAATCACTCTGGAGAATAATTTGGAACTATGTCCGAAGGAGCTGCTTATCAAAGAAAAAGGTAAAGGACCTATTTGTATAAAAATATTTATAGCACCTTTTTGTAGTGGCAAAGAAACAGAAATTAAGGGGATGCCCACTAATTGGGGAATGGTTGGACAAGTTGTGGTTTATGATTATGATGAAATACTATTATTCTATAAGAAATGGTGAGGGGGTAATTTCCAAAAAATATAGAAAAACTTACATGAACTGATACAAAGTGAAATGATCAGAACTAGGAGGACATTGTACACAGTAACAGCAATATTGTAATGATGATCAACTAACCGTGAAAGGCTCATCCAAGACAATTCCAAAGGACTCGTGATGAAAAATGCTATCCAATTCTGGAGAGAGAACTTAGGAACTCTAAATACAGATTGGAGCACTTTGCTTTTCACTTGCTTCATCTATTTATTTCTTTGCATCATGGCTAATATAGAAACATGATTTACATAACTCCACATGTATAAAGGGTATCATATGGGGGGGCAAGAAGGAGGGAGAGAATTTGGAACTCTAAATTTTTTTAAAAGAATGTTAAAAACTAAACAACAGAAACTTAAAAAAGAAAAAAGAAAAGCAACAGCTTCCTAATTGGTCTCGCTGTCTTTAGTCTTTCCATCCCCGTACATGACTCTTATATTGATATTCCTACAACACAGAACTAACTAATGATGTCACACCTCCAGTCAAGAAGATCCAGTGGCTCTATTTGGTTTCTAGGATAAGATACAAACTTCTCTTACATTTTTTTTGCTTTTTGGAGGGCAGTTGGGGTTAAGTGACTTGCCCAAGGTCACATGGCTAGTAAGTGTTAAGTGCCTGAGGCCAGATTTGAATTTAGGTCCTCCTGACTCCAGGGCCAATGCTCTATTCACAGCATCACCTAATTGCTCCTCTTTCCTCACTTTTGCCTTGCAGTCTTTAGCTGCTTTCAAGGCTTATTTCAAGTTCCACTTCCTCCTTGACATCTCTCCTGATCTTTCCAGTCTCTTGGGAATTACTTTGTGAATAAGTATATATAAATGCACACATATTATTTATTCACTGACTACATGTCCTGACCTTCCCCCATAAAATGGGGGAATGTAAACCTCCTTGAGGGCAGGAAGTGTTTCATTTGTGTCTTTGAATCCCCAGTACCTAATGCAGGGCTTGGAAGGAAGCAGGGAGGGCAATAAACGTTTATATAGCACCTACTATGTGACAGGCTGTGCTAAATACTTTTTTAAAGAATATCTCATTTGATCCTTATGACAACCCTGTGAGATAGGTGCTGTTGTCAACCCAATTTTAACTGAGGAAACTGAGGCACACAGAGGTTAAGTGACTTGCCCAGGGTCACAGATTTTAATTTGTCTTTCACTGTACCACTTCTTGAAAATTTTTGTTGTTGTGCAGTTGTTTTCAGTCATGTCGAGCTCTTCATGACCCCATTCAGGGTTTTCTTAGCAAAGATACTAGAGTGGTTTGTCATTTCCTTCCACAGTTCATTTTACATGAAGAAACTGAAACAAACAGGATCAAGTGACTTACCCAGGGTCACACAGTTAAGTGTATGAGGCCAGATTTGAACTCAGGAAGATGAACGTTCCTAACTCCAAGCCTGGCACTCTATCATCTGCCCCACTTAGTTGCCCATGGAAAATAGTAGATATTTAATAAATGTCAAATGGAATCACACAATAAATGGCAGAGATGGGATTTGAACTTAGGTCATCTGACTTCTGATCCAGAGACTTTCTTCCCTCTCATAATACTTCCCCTTTCCCTTTGACAACAAAGGATCCAGCTCCAATCCAAGGTAAGGCAGGAATCATCATCTGATGAAAGGTTGCTGTTGGGCCATGTTGAGTTTGTTTACAACTAATCTCAAATAAGTCCACTCTTAAAATTCCCAACAAATTTAATTCCTGTAACAGCAAACTTCTTATTTCTTCTAAAGTTAACAAGCCTGTCGGGGAACCCAGTTTACAGTGGCTTTTTTTTTTCCATAGCTAAAACCATTGTCATCCTCCAAACTGTAATCTTATCATGTTTAACTTGTCCCACATAAGCAGGCCCATGTATATTTTCAGTAGTTTCAGCTGAAATCTGTTAAGAACAGATGTGGAAACGGGGCCCCGTGGCAATGATCCTGCAAATGTATTTTTCCATGAGCCACTCTTTTTTTTTCTCCCCCTTCCTTGGGGAAAACAGAAAGCGGAGCCATCATTAGAGTGGATATTGAATGCTTCTGAGTCTTACAACTAGTGTTTATCATCGGCTTTCAAACAGCAATTTAGCACACAAGGCACTGAACACAAAGAATCTGTTAATAGAGGGTATTTGCACTGGAACAATGTAGCAGAAATGGATTGGATCGAGTAGCCCTTCTCACCCAGCTGCTACCTTCCTTCCTATAGACGATGGGCTAGTCCTCCTTTCTATGACAACAAAAACAACTCCTGATCCATTACACTGACACTAACTGGCCCATTGGAAATGAGCCCTAGCAAAAGCCACAGTTGCCATTTTAAATGATCCACTACGAATTCCACCACCCTACCCCTCCTCTCTTCCACAGTCCCCTGTACCCTGCCCTTTTGTTATCTGTGTCTGGAGGTGTTAGGAAGGAGGCATGCTGCCAGCTGGCTTAGATTCAATCTTAGAACACAGAATGGTTGAGCTGGGAGGGACCTTTAACTCAGAGTTTTAAAATCTGTACTCTAAGCCCCTTGTTTTATTGATAGGAAATGGAGGTGAAGAGATTTGGTTGATTCCATAGCTGGTAAGTAATGGAGCTGGAATTATTTTGTGTTTTAAGTATTTATTGCTATTTGGTTTTCACCTCCATTTCTCATTTTTCTCCTTCTACCCCTGGCCCCTCTACCCAATATAATAAAGAATAAAAGAGAGGGGACACAAACAGTTCAGCAAAACTAACCAACATATCAGGCAAGTTTGATACAATATGTGATGTTGCATATCCATAGTCCCTTGTTCCTTCAAAGAAGAGAAGGAAATATATTCTCGTATCTCTTACTTAGGGATGATATTTTTCTTTTTTGGAGGGGAGAAGGCAGGGCATTTGGGGTTAAGTGACTTGCCCAAGGTCACCTGGCTAGTAACGTGTTAAGTGTCTGAGGTCGGATTTGAACTCAGGTTCTCCTGACTTGAGGGCCAGTGGTCTATTCACTGCCATCTAGCCTCACCTTGGCGATAATCTTTGCAATTAAAATTTCATAGCATTCAATTTGGGGAGTTTTATTGTTGTAGTTATTGTGAAGATTATTTTTTGAGGCAGCTAGATGATACAATGGATCTGGGCCTGGAGTCAGAAAACCCAAGTTCAAGTCCTGCCTCAGGCACTAGCTGTATGACCCTGGCAAGTTACTTAACCTCTGTCTCAGTTTTCTCATCTGCAAAATGGGGATAATAATAGCACCTACCTCTGGTTGTTGTGAAAATTAAACGAGATAATATTTGTAAAGCACTTGGCAATCCTTAAGGAGCTATTTAAATGCTGGCTGGTATTATTGTCATTGCTTGGCCATTACTGGAACAATGAGTGTCTACTTTGTTTCCAGTTCTCTGCTACAGCAAAAAAAAAAAAAAAACACAACATTTTGATATACATGGTATTTTTCTTTTTCTGTATTTTTTATATTTTTATATTCCTTGGGATATTTGCCTAGCATAAGATCTGTGGGTCAAAGATAAATTATATATATATATATATATATATATATATATATATATATATAAAATAAATTATAAATATAAATAAATTATATAACAAAAAAATTCCATATTTATACAGAAACCTGGCTAGGTGGCATACTCAATAAGAGTGTCAGGTCTGGAGTTAGGAAGACTCATGTTCCTAAATTCAAATCTGCCCTCAGCTGCTTACTATGTGACCCTGGGCAAGTCACTTAACCCTGTTTGCCTCAGGGTCCTCACCTGATCAATGAGCTGGAAAATGGCAAACCATTCCAATATCTTTATCAAGAAAACCCCAAATGGGGTATTAATCAAACCCAATTGGGAATGACTGAACACCAACATGACTCATTACAGTTAGACATTCTCTCACCAGTAGTGGACTAGCACTTTCTCTTTCCTAAAATAAGGGTCCTTCCTGAGGTCAGATCTGGCCTTAGACATCTAGCAACTGTGTGACCCTGGGCAAGTCACTTGACCCTGTTTGTCTCAGTTCTTCAGCTATAAAATGAACTGGAGGGGCAGCTAGGTGGCACAGTGAACAGAGCACCAGCCCTGGAGTCAGGAGGACCTGAGTTCAAATTTGGCCTCAGACATTTAACACTTGCTAGCTGTGTGACCTTGGGCAAGTCACTTAACCCCAATTATTCTTCCCTCCCCCTCCAAAAACAAATAATGAACTGGAGAATGAAATGGCAAACTACTCTCGGATCTTTGCCAAGAAAACTCCAAATAAGATCACAAAGAATCTGTCACAATTAAAATGACTGAAAAACAACAGTATGCTCCTGAATCAGAAGGAGGAGATCTTAGGGATCATCTGATTCAACCTCTTCATTTGGTTTTCTTTGAGGAAATGAGTTGCCTGAGGTTGTATAGGTAATAAATGGCAAAACCAAGAGTCAATCTGAGGTACTTTGTATATCTCTTTGATTTGCTTATCTGCTCACACCTTGTAGACTTTAGGAGCTCCCCCAGCAGAATGTTAGCTTCTGAAATCAGGTCCTGTTTCATTTTTGCCTTTGTATATCTGGCATCCAGCACAGGGCCTTGACCCTCGTAGGAGCTTAATAAATGCTTAGTTCAGTGGGAAGGTCTGTGTTTGAAAAGCCTATGTAAATTCTGCCACCCAGCTTGAGGTGAGCTCAGTTCATTGAGTCTTATCTCAGTCAGAAGAAAAGGAGGAGATTTGGGAAGGAGATCAATGTGCCCAGAACCCACAGAACTATATTACTCTTGAAAATCAAGGCACTAGGGGGCAGAGCCAAGATAGCAGAGTAAAACAGCACTTCTAAGACACTCCAGCCCACACCACTTCCAAACCATGGAAAAGGTGGACTCTGAACAACTTCTGGAGCTCCAGCACCCACAGAACAACACAGAGAAGCTAACCTCCCGCTGAGGACAGCCCGGCAGCCCAGCAGGGAATGGCCAGCACAGCACCCTGGGAGCCAACAGCACAGGGCTCTGGGAGCCAAACCCAGGCCGCCTGAGTTGAGGTTTTAGCCCCAGGGCGGCAGGGCCAGCAGCCAGCTGGAGGGACCCCAGAACATGAGCAGCTGTGCCGATTCCAGAATTATCAACACAGACATGCCTAGGACAAAGTGAGAGGTTAGTGCCCTATGGACTTTGGGACCAGTATTTGGGGAACAAGTTAGCTTCTTCCCTTGGGGGTGAGAAGCAGCTGAGGAAATGCAGCACAGATGCCATTTTGCAGCTTCAGTGGCAGCTTCAGCTCCTGACCTGCAAACTGTAGGGAGATCCAGAGATCAGTCTTGGGGGGTAATCGCTCTTGCGTTAACCTCCCTGGATCTGGATTGCAGTCTGGGGTCGAGGTCTGGGGTGGGTATCCAGCTTGCCAGAGAGTGTGGAGGCTTCACAAAGGCCACCCAACTAATACCTCTAGAAGTTGTGAAGACTCCAACATTTGGGACAGAAGCGCCCCTGTCTGGTGGCAGAGTCCTACTGTGACAACAAGCCCAAAAGTCAAGTAATTAAGTGGCAACATGCCTAGGCAAAGGAAACAAAATAAACAGAATAACGCAACATTAGACTCCTATTTTGGGGCAAAGAGCATCGAAACATGGAACAGGAGGAGGACTGTAAGGTCAGAAATCCTGCACCAAAAGCCCCAAATGAAAATATGAGGGGGTTACAGGCCATAGAGGACCTTAAGAAGGATTTCAAAAACCAAATAATAGAAATGGAGGAAAAATTGGGAAGAGAAATGAGAAGGATGCAGGAAAAGTATGAAATGAGAGTCAACAGCCTGACTGAGGAAAATAACACCTTAAAAAAATAGACTAACTCAAATGGCAAAGGAGGCCCAAAAGAGCAATGAGGAGAAGAATGCCTTAAAAAGCTGAATTTGCCAGATGGAAAAAGAATCTCAAAAGCTCACTGAGGAGATTCGTTCCTTCAGAGTTAGACTGGAGCAAATGGAAGCTAATGACTTTATGAGAAATCAAGATGCTGTTAAATGGATCCAAACAAATGAAAGAATAGAATGCAATGTGAAATATCTCATGGGAAAAATCACTGACCTGGAAAATAGATCCAGGAGAGATAATTTAAAAATTATTGGACTACCTGAAAGCCATGATCAAAGAAAGAACCTAGAAATCACCCTTCAAGAAATTCTCAAGGAAAATTGCCCCGATGTTTTAGACCCAGAGGGCAAAATAGAGGTTGAAAGAATCCACAGATCACCTCCTAAAAAAGATCCCAAAAAGAAAACTCCCAAGAATATCATAGCCAGGTTCCAGAATCCCCAGATCAAGGAGAAAATACTACAAGCAGCCAGGAAGAAACAATTTCAATATTGTGGAAACACAATCAGAATAGCCCAGGACCTGGCAGCTTCTACACTGAGGGATCAAAGGGCATGGAATATGATATTCCAAAGGGCAAGAGAGCTGGGATTAAAACTGAGAATCACCTACCTAGCAAGACTGAGTATTTTGCTTCAGTGGAAAATATGGTCATTCAGTAGAATAGAGGACTTTCAAACATTCTTGAGGAAAAAACCAGAGTTGAATAGAAAATTTGACGTTCAGACACAAGAAGCAAGAGATGCTTGAGAAGGTAATCAGGGAAAAGAAATCAAAAGGAACTTATCAAAATTGAACAATTTACATTCCTACATGGAAAAACAATAACTGTTCTTAAAGTCACCCAAGCACATAAAAGCAGATCTTAAAACTTTTGGGATTGCTAGTGAGAGGACATTCCCCTCTAATAGGTAAGGTTAGAAAAAGACTGGATTTAAAGGAACTACTTTTGACTGGTATTAACTTTTACTTGTGTGACAAAACTACTAAGTCACATTTTTAAGGAAAAGAAAAAAGCTTAAATACACTCCCTTCCTACTGCTGGCATCTTTAGTATAAATAGGATTTGCCACAGAAACTTGAAGAAATTGTTTTAATGTTCTGAGAAAATTATAGCACCAGAGAAATGGGCATAATTTTGTCTAGATCAAAGTCTAATTATTGGGGGGGAGGGGAGGTGAAGGATTGTATTTTCTGTTCCTCTCACCACCCTTTAAAAAACATGTAAGATCTAAAAGTTTTTAGGAAGAAGGCCCTAATGGACTAGTCTGCAGAGAATGGAAAAAATTCAAAATTAACACCTGCTTTTCAGTTATAGAACAGGGCAAACAGATAGTATATAGATACTAAAGGGAGAGAACAGGTTTGAGTTTTGAAATAGCCCAGTAAGATTGCTGCAGGCTTTTTTACTGCATGGTAAACAGCTTGAAAAAAGCAATAAATTTCCTGTTCTCCTCCTAATAAATGTTGTGGAAGATAAAAACCAAAAAAAAAAAAAAAAAGAGATGCCTGAGAAGGTAATCAGGGAAAAGAAATCAAAAGGAACTTATCAAAATTGAACAATTTACATTCCTACATGGAAAAACAATAACTGGCTGATGAAAATAATTGTAGAAGGATATATGGGCATATGAATACATATGTTGAATGTGTGTATATATGTTTCCAGGTATACATGGATAGAGAGCACAGGTCAAATTTGGTGGGAAGAGATGATACTTAAGGGGTGAAGTTAAGAGGTGAGAGAGGAAAGTGGCAAGAGGGGATGGGGAGAGACAGGGTAGGGTAAGCTATCTCATGTAGAAGAGGCAAGGGGAAGTGGTTGCAGGGGAGGGGAAGAACAGGAAGGCAAAAAGGCAAAACCATATTCTCATTGAATTTGGCTCAGGGAGAGAATGACATACATACTAAATGGGATATTTCACCCTGCAGAAGAATAGGGGTGAGAGGGATGAGAGGGGGGATGATGGAGGGGAGGGCATTCTGGAGGGAGAGGAGGTTGGAAGTACCCACTTTCAAAGAGGGACAGAATCAAAGTAGGGAATGTACCAGTTGGGGGGTGGGATGAGTGGGAGAGAAATATAAGCAGTCTTTTACAATATATCTACTATGGTAATGTTTTGCATAGCTATACATGTACAACACATACTGAATTGCTTGTCTTCCCAAAGGGAGTGGGTGACAAGGGAGGAAGGAAATGGATCTGAAATTCGAAGTTTTAAAATTAAATGTTTCAAATATATATAAAAAATTAAAAAGAAAAAAAAAGAAAATCACCCACTAGGTGGGCAGCTAGGTGGTGCAGTGGATAGAGCACCAGCTATGGAGTCAGGAGGATCTGAGTTCAAATCTGGCCTCAGACACTTAACACTTACTAGTTGTGTGACTTTGGGCAAGTCACTTAACCCCAACTGCCTGCCAAAAAGAAAAAAAAAGAAAATCAAGACACTATTTAATACTTCCAAGTTATGAGAAAGGGACTCCAAGGTCACCATGTTTGGATTTTTGAGGTGGAAAGGTGACAATTAGAGAATCTCATTATCCTTAACTTATATATGGCAAAAAAAAAAAATCAAGAGTTTCTGTCACCAGCACACCTCATTCATTTATTGACATTTATTGACAATTATATGCAAAACACTAGGCTTGGAGCTATGATACAAGAGTAAAGAAGATACTGTATCTGCCTTCAGAGAACTTAAAGGGGAAGTAAAGCATATTTGTAAATAACCATGGCAAAATAAGATGTTATGGAGGTTCAGAAGAAAGAGTATTTACTTTGAGAAAAGGCTTCATGAAGGAGGTTCAGTTGGGTGATGAACAGTAAGGAAGATTCAAGATAAAAGCAACAGTATAAGCAAACTCAGGACATATTTGAAGAGATTCCAATATGAAAGTGGGCAGCTAGGTGGTGCAGTGGATAGAACACTGGGCTTGGAATCATGAAGATTTGTCTTCAATTCAAGTCTAGCTCTAGACATTTACTAGCTCTGTGACCCTGGCCAAGTTATTTAATTCTGCCTCAGTTTCCTCATCTGTAAAATGAGCTGGAGAAAGAAATAGCAAATCACTGTAGTATCTTTGCCAAGAAAACCCCAAATGGGGTCATGAAGACATAACCAAAATGACTGAATAATAAATAAGAAAGTATCCAGTGTATTTGAGATTTAGTACTTAATGCAAAATTTGATTTTTTCATTGTCTCCCCCACCCCACCCCCATGAATGTGTAAAAAATTTTCTCTTTAGGAAAATGGATTGAGTGACTTATCCCTGTTTGTGAAATCATCCAATCATATAATATTAGAGCTGTATGACACTGGAGATCATCTGGTACTATTCACTTATTTTACAAATGAGAAAATTGAGGTCTAGAATCATAAAATGGCATGCCCAAGGTCATGGAGTGAGCAAAGCCAATGTTAATCTGACTCTTCTCTAGGTTTTTTAATATAACCACATCCATATTTCCCTTCCCAAAATGATTTTACTGAGTATTCTTATTGCTATATATTTAAAAAATAATAATAACCCAAAGGACTTAGATTACTATGTTGAATAGCTTATTTTGGAGTATCCCAAGCAAAATCCCAAAGCATCAGAAACTACCCAACTCCTTTTTGGATCACTCTTGAAACTTAATCTCTGGGAACAGGGATTGTTCGGCCACTTAATTTGAGTCTAAGTCCTTGGAAACCAAATTGAACCCCTAGTAAATAATACTCAGTTATAAGCCTCTGGAAAATGGGCTGTGGATTTTGTTCTGGATCCAGACACAGTAGCAAGAATAGAGGTATGTGCAGGGCACAAGCAGGAAAAAACACCACCAACTTTCACCGGGCCCTGACTGGTTTCAGTGTTGTCCCAAACCACTTCTGAAACAGGCTCAGAAATCTTTAACTTAAAGGTACCTTCAAGATATCAAATCCAGCCTTCTCATTTTAAAGGTAAGGCCCAGAGAGGGGAAGCAGCTTGACCAAGGTCACACAGCACAATGGCCAAGCTGGAACTAGAACCAACCAAGATCTCTTTTCGGAAAACAGGGCACGTTCCACTATATGGCAGTGGCAGTTAATGAAAGCAGTGGGTCCTCAGAGACTTCTAAAAAAATTGCTGCTGAAAATACAACCTTATCCTCTGCGGTGTTTTCCATATGAACTGAAACTGTGCAGAGCTAAGTAATGAAAACCAGCATTGAGTATAAATTACAGAGAACGGCAGAGTAATGATTATAAAAAGGTATACAAGGCATAACCCATTAGTGAACTCCGTTTCTTACAAAAATTAGATACTGAAAGTTGGAATACAGTCACAGTATGCCTGGATATATTCAGTGGTGGCGGTGACTAATAAGGCAGCTAAAGATCTGTTAGCGTTTTTCCCTTTTTACTCCGACTTTCATAAGTTAATAACTCATGCATGAAAAATTGTTCCATGCTTATAAGAACTCGGCAAATTGTGTGGGAGCAACTTTTTCTTGGGGGGGGGTGGTGTTTCTCCATTTAATTTGGCTCTTTGTAAGTTATAGGGGTGGGAATGTCAATGGACTCCTTCCCCAGCCAGGCATTTTTGGTAAGCCTTAGGAAAACTGAGGATTGATTATGTCAAGCAAATCTGAGGAGCATGTACCAGCTTTAGTGACACTAGTGGGAACCAAGGAAGCAGAGACCGGAGTAGGGGGTATTTGACTTTGTTATTGTTGTTGTTACAAAAAGGGGGGAGGGTACAAATGTAGCTCCTCAAATATGAGCTCACCATGGGCTGGTCTGATTTAGGCACAGAAAACTGTTATCACATTAGCAAAAAGGCCCCTCCTGCTGCTCCAGAAACGTGCCTCATGGCTAACAACGGCCTCAAGTCTGCCAGATTTCTTGGATAGAGCCAAAGAATGTTGCCTGCACCCTTCCCTTCTGCTGTGTTTCAACATATTCTGGAAGTGGTGGGTGGACTAGGAAATAGAGGCCTGAAAAAGAATGTCCATTTGGCTGCTAAAATTTGTTTAACATAGAGATATGTGATATGGAGGCATAGCGTGGACACATATGGAAAAGAGTCTAGCTTACTGATCATTGTAATCACCTGACACAACAGAGATTTTCAAGATTGCCTTCCCTTAGTGCTAGGCAGATACAGTGAATTTGACTATGGAAAACCTGGGTTTCAATCTGGCCCCAGACCCTGACTGAGCTGTGTGACCCTTAACAAGTCACTTAACCTCTCTCTGCCTCAGTTTCCTTGTTTGTAAAATGGGAAACCATAACCTATCTCACAGGGTTGTTATGAGGATCAAAGGAGATACTAATTGTAAAGTACTCTACAAACCTTAAATACAGTGTAAATACTACCTTTTATCACCATCATCATCATTGGTTTCAGATTTCCAAAGTATATTACATAAATTATGTTATTTGACTTTACAAGGTAGTTGCAGTTACCATCCCTCTTTTACAGGTAATAAAATTGTGAATCTGAAAGGTTAAGCGATTTGCCCAGGGTCATGTGACCATTAAATTTCTGAGACTAGATTTCCTTTTTTAGTCCTTAATCCAAATCCAACAGTATCATGTTAGTATGCACCGTACCTTGATCGTTACTGGGGAAGATGCAACAGTTAGCTCAGTTTCTCCTCACAACCATCCTGTGAGCCCTAGTTAGGCTAGGTGAGATGAGATGAGAACGTTGAGATTAAGTGTTTTGCCCAAGGTCCCAGAGTGAGTGAAAGCCAGGGTTTGAGTATCACAGAATCTCTGATTTGGAAGGGACCTCAGAAGCCATCTCATTCCACCTGCACTTCATAAGAATCTCTTCTATAACATAGAGTCACGTGGTTATTCAGGCTTTCTTTGAAGCCTTCTCCTAAAGCAGCCGGTTCACTGCCTCCAGAGACAGGCCATTCCACTTTCCCGTGGTTGGTGTTGTCATTGTTGCTCTTAGATCAAGTTTTAATTTGTCTCTTTGTATCTTAAGCTTAGGTAGCTAAGGATAGCTCTGTAAGAGGATAGAGCACTGGGTCTGGAATAAGGAACGCCTGAATTAAAATCTGGCCTCAAATACTTACTAGCTGTGTGACTCTAGACAAGTCACTTAACCTCTATTTGCTTTAGTCCACTGGAGAAGGCAATGGCAAACCACTCCAGTAGCTTTGCCAAGAAAAATCAGTGGCCAGTTTGGTCCACTAGATCACAAAGGAGAGTGAGATACAACTGATCAAACAAACAAATATAATTTTTCACCTTATAGGTACTAGTTCTATTCTCCAGGGACAAAATGTAGAATTTTCCATATTTCCCAGTTAAATTAAATGCTGCTGGTTTCATCTCAACAGTCCTTCTTGCCCCTTATCCCTAAGCTTGGCTTTTGGTATAGTTTCCTCATTTGTCATTTTGCCTTTCCCTCTATCATTTAGAATTCTCTCCCAGCTTTTCATGATGGATAAATACCTGGACCTGAAATCAGGGAAACGTGGGTTCAAATTTCAATTTTGCCAACTGCCAGCTGTGTGATTGTGGGCAGATTCTTCCCCCCCCCACCGAGGCTCTGAGGGCTCCTCATTTGTAGTAGGGGAGCCCCAGCTTTTTGACTTCCAATGTGGTGTTCTCGCTTGAGACTCCCACCATGGTACTTTCTGCATTGTCACTGACTATTATCCCCCTTGCCTGCCATTCTCTCCCTTATCTTCTCCTTCAAGTAGCTTTTGCTAGTCCCCCAAATGCCTTAAGACTAGAGCCTTCCCTCTGTTGATTATCTCCAATTTATCCCATATATTTTTAAAACACTTAGTTGTCTTTGTGTTGTCAATCCCCATTAGATATTGGGTTCCTAGAGAGCAGAGATGTTTTGTTTCTTTTGCCTTTGTATCCCCACTGATTAATATTTGTTGTTCAGTTGTTTCTCAGTCTTGTCCTACTCTTTGTAACCCTGTTTAGGGTTTTCTTGGTCAACATACTGGAGTAGTTTGCCATTTCTTCCTCCAGCTCGTTTTACAGATGAGGAAACTGAGGCAAACAGGTTTAAGTGACTTGTCCAGGGTCATACAACTAGTAAGTGTCTCTGAGGTCAGATTTGAACTCAGGAAAAGTAGTCTTCCTGAACATAAGCCCCAAACACTATCCACTTCACCACCTAGCTGAGTACTTAGAATAGTGCCTGGTATATTGCAGGTCCTTAATTAATGCTTGTTGGCTAATTGACTCTGCCTTGCATTTCCCTCCTTCAAGCTTTCTTTTTAATGTGTAGTTTCTGGATTGGGGGTAGGGAGAGAGATGGTTTTTAAAGATAAAATCTGAAGCGAGATTGAGATTATATCAGAAGGTGTTTTTTTTCCATCTTCAGGCTTCCCATCTGGCATTGGGAAGGTTGCCTCAGTTCCACATTGCTCTTGATTGCATCACACAGTGTTAGACCACATGTGAGTATGTGCGCTCTTAACAAGTGACTTTCTCCACAAGACCAGAGCAGCTGGATTTTCAGAAGCAACACGTGTCTGAAACACTGCAGCATTGCATATGGGTGGAGAGGGAGGTCTTGATTGGCAGTACCTTAAAAAAAATTTTTTTTAACTAGTGAGCATTTCTTTTTCCCTCTCTCATCCTCTTCTCTGCCTCCCCTTGAAGAAAAGAAAAAGAATCAAACCAAATTCCTATAGTGGCCATTTCCAAAAATACATGTCACTCTGCATCTTAAGTCTGGCATCTTGGGCAGGAGGAAAGTGGCTAACATTCTCTCTTAAACTTGCACTGTTGGGATTCAAATTTACAGTGTATGCCTGTATTGCTTTGCTCTTGTTTTTCTGAGAGTTCACTCTCACTTTAAACCAGGAGTTCTTAACCTGGGGACCCTGAACTTGGATAGGCAAAAAACAAACAAACCCAACAACCTCACATCTTTATTTGCACTAACTTCTAGCTGAAATTTAGTATTTCCTTCAATTATAATTTTTAAAAAATGGTTCTTAGAACAAGTCCATAGGATTCCTTGGACCCAAAAAGAACCATGAGGCAAAAGATTAAGAAGCTTTATACTAAATGTTGCTGAAAACCCTCCCCTGTTAGCTCCTAGAAATTATTTTAGGAAAAGGAGGTGGGGGGTGAACAATGATTTTCTATAAATAAGAAAAATCTGAACAGGAAGCTTATAGCTCTAAGAGCTCCCATGTCTTCTGAGATACAGGGGCTGAGCAGGCAGGCTGCTGCTTATAAAGTCAATTAGAATATGGGCAGCTGCAGCATCGACGATAATAATCACTTTTATCAGAGTGAAGTTAACTGCAAGGACTCATCCTGGTTCCTAGGGCCACACAGCATGGACCCCACGGGCTGATAAGAAGTCTGTTACTTAAAGCACCATTTTTCCCCTGTTCTGTGTCCCCACAGCCCTATGGTACTGACAGGGAGCCTAATGAGTGCCTGGTGGTCTTGGGGTGCATCCTGGGAAGGAGAAGATGAACAGCAAAGCAGGGAGTGAGCCTGTAAGAGAAGAAGGTAAGTATCTGTTGCAAGGAGAAAAGTGTTCAAACTCACAGTGACTTTGCTAGGGAGTATGGCCTATTTTTTGGTTAAATGAACTTCACTAGACACTGACCTAATTTAACTGTCTCCCTTCTGGCCAAACCCTGTGGCCAGTTGAGATTCAAAATCCCAGGGCTTTCCCTGCAATTCGTTCTCAGTGAATGTGAACTATGGTAATTTCTCTTGAACATCTTTCATAATGCTATGTAATTCCTTAATCTGGGGTCTGTAGATGTATAGTAAATTTAGATTGGGGGGAGCAAATCTTTATTTCAATAGAATGAGTTTCCTTCATAATGCTGTGTATTTTTATTTTGTGTATCTAAAAGTATTATTGTGAGAAGTGCATAGGTTTCACCTAACTGCCAGTGGGGTCCACAACACAAACAATATTAGGAAGCGAGACCTGATTTAGAGTGAGTTCTTTTTCTCCTCTCACAGGCTCAGGAAGCTTCTAGAGACAGGCTTGTCACCTAAGAAGAATAAATGCATTACAACTATTTTGATCAGTAAGACTACATTGGGAGCTAAGCAACTAAAAAGAGGTTTCTCTCCTCACATTCTCTTCCTTCCCTTTACTTCCTGTGTCTCCCACCTCAAGTATGCCCACCCAGACACCCACACTCACATGATTTTGTTTAATAGACATGAAAAGCTGTTGAAACTTTTATCTTTAAATGATATACTGTAGTGGTCAGAATATTTTTATTACTTTTAAAGAAAGTAAAAATTTTGTTATGCTGAACTTATCAAATACCAATAAAAATGTATGTATTCATATCAAAAGCACAGAAAGAATATTGTAAATGAAACTGAGTCTCATGATAGCTTTTAAAAATGTATATTAAATCCAGCATGTTAGTTCCCAAAGATACCCCATTTGTCTGTTTCCCTATGACCCTCATAGAATATTTTCTTAATAGTAAACTAGATCAGAAAATCATAAAATTTTATAATGAGATGAAACCTTGGAGATCATCTTGTCTAATCCTTGCCTCCCTCTCAACCCCTACAACACAGGGTCTGTCTCTGTCTCTTGTCTCCCTCCCTCCCTCTCTTCCCCCCTTCCCCCATCTCTCCCACCCTTCTCCTTCTCTGTCTCTCTCCTTCTCAGGCTCTCTCTTCCCCTCCCCCTCCCCCTCTCTCCCCCCATTTTGTAGATCTGAAAACCAAGTTTTACAAATCCTTGCATTTTCCCCTTAGGACTTTCCCCTTCTGCAAAATGGGGATAATAAAAGTACCTACCTCTCAGGGTTATTTTTTTAATGTGAAATTAGATAATACTTGTAAAGCTTTTTGCAAACATCAAATCGGTGTATAAATGACAGCTATCATCATCATCATTTTTTAGGAAAGCTTAAAAAAACTACTATGCATACTCCCAGCTTTGGAAACCTTGTATTAATTTCAGAGAGCCTGATTATTTAATAAAAACGAACAGGAAGAAAAATGCTGATACAAAATTTTGCTAGAATGCATTTATTTAGGTCTTCAAGGTTTCTTTTTTTTTTAAATAAATTTCATTGGTTTATTTTATTTTCACTTTCCCTACATTTCCTAATGTGTCTCTTCCTCTGCCATGAGATCCATGCCCTACAGTGTTTCCTATTTAGTGATTCTCAAAAGGCAGTGGCCAAAGGCTTCATGCTAAGCATTCTTTAATGGCACCTAAAGCAGTGATTTTTACAAGTAACTTTTCCTCCATGACAACAAGAATGTGCATGTTTGAAGCACCATAAATTTAGTATCATTGTAGTAATTGTGAGCACTGAGTACATAAATCTGAATGAGTAGAAGAAGCAGTATATTAAATTACCCTGGGGCTACACAGTAGATTTTTCTGTGTTGGTGAAAGAGGTTCATGGGACAAAAAACTCTGGGAACCATTGCTCTATAACAAAGCATTCAAAGGGCAGGGGGAGCAATCTAGTAAGAATACCCAAGATATCAAAAAAAGTTTGACATTGCATGCAGTTTTCCATACCCACAGTCCCCCACCTCTGTAAAGAAGGGGGATGGAAGGAAGGTTAGTTCTTTAAGGTCTAAAAGGGTTTCCCTTACAATTACCCTGCAAGGTAGGCAACAGGATGATCATTATCCCCGTTTTATTCAATGAGAAAACTGAAGCCCAGAGAGTTACAATGAATTGCCCCCAGCTGAGATTGACATATTAGTCTTTTGTGATTTCATGTCCCAAGTAAATGGGACAGTGGATAGAGCAGGGGCATGGAGTCAGGAAGGCTGTGAGTTCAAATCCAGCCTCAGACACTTCTTAGCTGTATGACAAACTGCCCTCTTTTAGCCTCAGTTTCCTTGTCTGTAAAATAAGGATCTCACCTGCCTCCCAAGGTTGTTGTGAGTATCAGATAAGATCATATTGGTAAAGTACCCAGCACAGTGGTTGACACATAGTAGGCATTTAATAGTGTTCCCTTTCCTTCCCTTCCTTTTCTTCTACTGTACCATGTGTTTTCCAGGGAGGATATAGATTGTTTGATATGGGAAACAGTTTGTCACAATAATATGATTTCACTGAAACCTTTGAAAAGACTTTTTTTTTATTTTAAATGTTGTCACAAAGAGGGAAGAAAACTGTAAAGGAAGTTTTGTTTGGATCAGTGTGATGAAATTTAATGAATGGTTACCGTAATCTCTCAAAATATATAGTGGCAGTACACTCTCCAGGGGAGTCATGGAGCCAAGTGAACAAGGCACAAAAAATTAAATGTCTTTCTGAGTTTGTTCCTACACTGTAATATTCTCATGATATTTAAATGGCTTTTGGGGGACACAAAGTGGGGGGTTATAGACTATACCTGTTGAACTTATTATCCTTTGTAGTATCTCCTTCAGCAGAGTGCCCCAGCATGTGTGATCTGAGAACATATTAATTTAAAATTTATATTTTTCCTTCTTTTTAAGTTGTTAGTGACAAAAAATGTAAGTCTTTTGAAACTCCAAATCCTTTCGTTATAACTGACATTAATACAGGGAGCCACAGCCATCTTTAATAGAAAGGGCATACGGGCCTGAAGGTCAGCAGACCTAGTCTTGGCTTTGCCAGTTTGTGTGGGATCCTAAGCAAATCACTTCAGTTTTGGGGCCTCCCTTTCCTTATGTGCAAAATGAGGGTGTTGGGCTAGATGTCTGAGATCTCCTCTACTTCAGTTTCTGATCCTAGGATTCTAACTTGACATTTCCATCTCTTGATCCCTATGTAGTGATGGAACATTTTAATAGCTACATGATATTGGGCAAATTGCTAGACCTCTCTGAGCCCCATTTTTTTCCCCTCATTCTCCAATGATAGATTGGACTAAATGACCTCTATGGCCACTTCTATAGAACTCCAGATCTTGTGCAACCTTATAATATATGAACTGTGTGAACAGAGGCATTTCAAGGAAACTTGGTCTTCTTATCTATAAAATGGTATAATAATGCTGGTTCTATGTTGTCTCTCAGGGCTGTTGAGGACAGAGTACTTTTTAAATCTTAAAGGGCTATAGAAATATGAGGTGTTGTCATTCTACATGAAAGAACTTCAGGGGAAAAATTCCATGGAGTGATTGTGGTATTGCTTTCTCAAAAGGGGAGTGGGGGAGAGACAGACAGACAGACAAACATGGAGGGAGAGAGAGACAGAGACACAGAGGGAGAGACAGACAGACATAGGAGCAGAGAGACAGACACACACAGTGGGGGGGAGGAACATATGGAGGGATAGAGAGATTCTTTTTAAAATTACAATGGGAATTTGAAAATCAATGTTCTAAGACGGACCCAATGACATTCATTATTCATATTCCATTTAAAAAAAAGCACTTTCTCTGGAAATTTTTAATATGGAAGTGAAGGTACAAAGCCTCAGAACCATATGTTTCTTATTCATTACTCGTTCCTTAAGAGAAGACATGGTTGACTTTTTCTCTAACCACTTCCCCCCACCAAAAAAAAAAAAAAAGTGAGGGCATGGAGGGAAGCAGAAGAACAAATTTTTTAGGAGAGGTTTAGGGAATTTTGAAAATCAATTTTATTCCTTTGGAGCGAAAGACAATCCCTGTCCCCAAGTAACGTGCAATCAAATGGGGGAAACAACATGTAAACATATATACTAAACAAACTCGGGACAGGAAATAATTAACAGAGAGAAGGCACCAGAATTAAGACTTCCTGCAGAAGGTAAGGTCTTAATTGGGTCTTAAAAGAAGCCAGATTGGTCAGTAGGTGGAATGCAGGAAAGAGAGCATTTCAAGTATGGGAGACAGGGAGAATGCTTGGAGTCAAGAGATGGGGTGTTTTATTTGTGAAACAGCCAGGAAGCCAGTGTCAGTGGATAGAAGAATATGTATGGTAAAGTAAGATTGGAAAGGTAGAAGGGCATTAGGTTATGAAAGCCTTTGAATGACAGAGCGTTTTGTATTTGCTTCTCAAGGCAATAGAAAGCCACCAGAGTTTATTGAATAGGGGTTTGACATGATCAGATCTGAGTTTTAGGAAAACCACTTTAGTGATTGAACTGACAGATGAGCTAGAGTGGGGTGAGACTTGAGGCAGGAAGATCCACCAGCAGCCTGTCCAGGTATGAAGTGCTGAGAGCTGCACCTGAGTGATGGCAGTATCAGAGGAGAAAAGATGAAATTTGACGGGTTTTGGCAGCAACTTGGATATGGAGGAATGTGAGGAATCCAGGATGACTCCTAGGTGGCAAACCTGAGTAACTGGAAGGTTACTCTTGCTCAGTACAGTAATAGGGGAAAAGATAATGAGTTCTGTTTGGGCTATATTGAGTTGAAGATGTCTACTAGACATCCAGTTCAAGATATCTGAAAGGCAGTTGGAGATGTGAGATTAGTGGTCTTCAGAGAGGTTGGGGCAGGGTATGAGAATCATCAGCATAGAGATTCGAATTAAATCCTTGGGAGTCAATGAAATCACCAACAGAAGTAGTATAGAGGGAGAAGAGGAGAGGACCCAGGACAGAATTGCAGTGGACACCTTCAGTTAGAAGTCGTGATCTCTAGAGGATTGTAGAAAGTAGACAGGGAATGAGGCAGGAAGGGGGTGGGGGATAGAGGTAGGAGGGAGAGAGAGAGAGATTGAAAAAGACTGAAGATAGATGAAAGATTGGGAATGACAAAGGAGGCAATCTGTTATTGAAGATGAGGTAGAATGGGAGTGCTTGAACAAGTTAGCCTTGGTAAGGAGTGGGGCCACTTCATCATGTGACACTGATAAAGGAGGAAAAACTGACAGAAGGCACCTGAGTGACAGGAGATAAGGAAGAGGGAAGAAGAGAGAGTTTATGGCAAAATGGCCTTAATTTTTTCTGTAACATAGGAGCCAAGGCTCTTGACTGAGAGAATAGGGTGAGGAGGAGCCATGGAAGGTTTGAGGAGAGAGATTTGGAAGAGCTTCCGTGGAGAGTGGGGTAGTGAATTGATAAGGGAGGTATAGTAATATCACTTAGCAGCAATGAGGGCCCAGTTGAGGTTATATAATTTGTACTGGACCCAGTAAAAACAGTTACATGATTTTCTTCACCTTTGTTCAGCATTTCTAGTGTATGTACAAAGGGGAAGAGTGATCTGAGTTTGAGACTTGGATATAATCATTAATATGGCAAGGGAAATATTCAAGAGAGGAGGACAGTGTAGAGTCAAATTGATTCACCAAGAAGCCAATACAGAGAATGGGTGAGAGAGTGGCCAGTGCAGGGAAAATGGCCTGGGAAAGAATTGAGGGGTCGAGGGATTGGAGGTTTTAAGGTAGATGAAGAGTAGGGTGTTATGTAAGGGAAATGAGAGAGAGAGGGAGGTGAAAAGCTAGTAGATTATGATTGGGTGAAGTAATTTAATAATTCTTGAACATAGAAATGGTGCATCTGTGGATGATGGCAAGATCAATGGTATGACCACTTTTGTGTGTCGCTGAAGTTGAGTGCAGGAGTAGCTCATGGGAAGTGGGTAGATTGATAAATTAAGTAGACAGGGTATTTGAGGGAGAATCAATATGTATGTTGAAGTCCCCTGGTATGAGGAGAGAAGTTTGGGAGGAGAGAAAAATTATATACCAGCTATCAAGCTCATTGAAGAAGGAAGGGGAATGTCCTGGGGGTCTGTAGACAACAGCTACCAGGATTTTGATTGCATCGTAGATATGAATAGCATGAATTTCAAAGGAAGAGAAATGGAAGAAGGTGCAGAACTTGGAAATGGCAATGGGGAACAAGGAGTATTACAACTTTCCCACCTTGAACAATGATTTGAGGAGAATTAATGAAGGTGTAGCCACTATTAGAAAGGGTGACCAGGGAGACTGTCATCAGAGGCCAGCCAGGTTGCAGTAAAAGCTAGTAAGTGGAGGGAGTGAGGGAGGAAAAGATTTAAGATGAAAGGAAGTGTATTGCCTATAGAACAGGCATTTCAGAGGCTATGGTAGTAGAAAGGCTGGGTAGAATTGGGATGACACTTTGGGGTGGGAAAATTGAGAGGATGGGAATGAGGAATCATGTGGTAGGGATTATGGATGGAGTTTGGAAGATGATCCACAGGAGTTCATAGTCACTAAAATATGAAGGGTATGACTAGGTATGAAAATGTTCATCATTGAGTGGAGAGTACCATTCCTCTACCCACAAAGGGCAGGAGCAGCAGGAGATGAAAGGCATGGAGTCAAATGGAAGAGTTGCTCTTCTTTGTACTGGACATTCCACACATCCTGTTTGAGTATTTGGGCTGGCAGCAAGAGGTAGAAGATGGCTTAGTTCTGTTACAGATGGAAGTGGCTGTTGCATAGTATAGAGAAGGGTGCACTGAAGTAGAAGTTGTTGGTACCTGTGTTTCAATTCTAATTTAGCCACTGTGACACCTTGGACAAATCATTTCATTTTTTTGGTCCTCAGGGTTTTTTTCCCCCCTCCCAACAAGATGAATGCATTGTACTAAATGACCCCTTCTAGTTGCGGCACCCCATTATTTATGGATTTAATGTTATATTTTATCATATTCTACTAATTTAGTGTAATTTTTGCCATGCTAGTTAATATATCACGGTGTTAGAGGCAGATTTGTCTCACCAGAGATTAAATTGAAAAAAGTGGCGCCAGGGTATTTGGAATATGAGTTTGAGAATGGAGACTGAGAGACTGGGGAACCATATCGAAACTTGGATGATTAGTTTTGTTACTATTAAAACATTATCTCTCTAATATAAGCTGACTAATAATATTTCTCGCTTATATAGGACTTTAAGATTAGAAAATTAATAGAGTAAGAAAACTAAGTTTCCTTTCCAAGCTTTGCTACATGACTTATGTTACCTTGGATAAGTAATTTGATCTCAAAGGTCTCAATTCTTTATCTCTGCAAGATGACCTTTACTGTTCTATTCAGCTCTAAATCTGTAATCCTTTGATCTTTTGTATGATTGACCATTTTACAGATGAAGAAAGTGAGTCAGAGAGGTTATGCTGTTTGCCCAAGGTCATATGGCTACTAAGTGACCAGGCCAACTGGGACCCATGCCTGAATCTTTCCCTTTCCAAGTCCATTGTTCTATTCCCTGTATTCAAAGTATAGTTTTCAGTAGGGAATCTAATATTAACCTCCCCCATTTTGACAGTTTTCTTAGGCACAAAAAAGATAATGGAATATGCGATGGATTTTAATAAAAATCTAATCACTACAAATCCATACTCACAAAATTGATAAATTAAGGACTGCTGATTTGCATTATAAAAGCATGATTTTACTTTTATTGAAGGATTCATAGGAAGCCCCCTTAAACAGCATTTACACAACAAATGCACAATTTCCCTAGTGCATTTAAAATGAGATGCAGTTTACTGTAATTCGGCTTACTTGCATCCTTTCAGGAACACAGCAATTGCATAATAAAGCCAAGCGTACCAGTTAACCAATAAATGCAAACTAAGGGGAAGGAAAATGTGCTCTTCTGGAGAGTGTCGCTTTCAAGGAGTAGAGGAATCCAAGTCTACATATTACTCAGGGATGTATACCTAGCCAATGAGGCCTCCTGAGCTTCTCTGCCCTGGGGGCTCTTCCCCCACTCTCTGAGTGCTGATCAGACTGGGGAGCTTGTGGAGGTGGAGCCTTCTTCACTCTCCAATTTCCTTCTGGTATTATATGAGTTTGCATAATTCTCCATAGCCAATGCCTCCCACTCCCTGCCTGCCTGTAGCCATATACATCACCTCTTTCCTACTCTTCTCTAGACTTTTGCCCTCTTAGCTTTTCTAAAACCTCCTTGCCTTCTTGCCCCAACTCTGTTCTCTCTCCTTGCTTCCTCTTTCCCCACCTCTCTTTCCCATTTTATATGATAGAACCTTTCCTTTTTATCCTAACCCATACCTTTGCCTCCTAGGTCAACTGTGAAAATTGGGTTGCATTGGTGCCTAGGGATGGTAACACTTTGCAAAAGGGTTCCAGATGCATGTGGAAAAAATAGTTAATTAGCTCTTACAGAAGGTAATCATCACAACCTTATTTTCTTGAAACAGGACCATATAGTCATATGATGGAAGTCATTTCACAGGAATCAGACCAGACTTTCAGGCACCTCACCCTCTGGCTCCAGAGCCATTATATCAATCCATTAGGCACTCCAACCCTCTTGCTAGTAACTGTTGGTGCCCGTACCACCTGTTACTTCCATGACAAATAAGTAGATACTCACAATTGAGTTAAAAAGAAATAAAGATACATACCCTTTTGTCAGAATGGTACAGACTAGTTTTATGGAAAGTGTGACTGGTGAGCAAGGGCAGGTACAATATAGTTGTGAGTAGATGCCTCAGCCTCCCATAGCAACACCTTCTCTATCCCACAAAGAGGGACATACCAAACTTAATTTGAAAAAGGGGAGGAAGTTTGTTTATTGAATTCAGCTTCAGAATGGTATAGGGGGAAATGTATTGGCTCTGGAGTCTAGAAAACCTGCCTTCAAATCTTGGCTCTAAACATGTGTGGCCTTAGTCTAGTCATTTCACCTAATCTTATCCTCAGATGGCAGGGGGAGAAGAGGGGGATGAATTAAATGATATTTAAAGGTCTTTTCTCTAATTCTCTGATTTCATGTAGTTAGTGAAATTATTTAGCTACATTTAACACTTTTTTTTTTAAAGCAATTGGGGTTAAGTAACTTGCTCAAGGTTACACGGCTAGTCATTTTTATTTATGTGTGGGTGCTCATTTTCTGAGGCCGGATCTGATCTCGGGTCATCCCAACTCCGAGGCCGACACTCTTACTCACTGCGCCACCTAGCCGCCCCTACATTTAACACTTTTTGCAAAAAGATTTGTAGCATCATTTATTTGCCCAGAATTCATATTAATACCAGGAGGGAATATCAATAAATAAATTAATCAACAGGTGCTTATTTAGGACCTACTATGGACTAGGCACTGTTTGAAGTGCTGGTTTAAAAAAACAAAAGTAAAATAGTCCTTACCTTCTAAGAGCTTGTATTCTATTAGAGGAGACATGCCTGAATAAGTACAGTGTTTGTAAATGATAACTTTAATGTGGTCTCTCTTCTAAGCTCTTGACAATTCTGCTGCTCCTGGAGTCACAGAGAATCAAGTAATTGTTCTCTACCAATAGGAAGAGCCCCTGTGCAAATGGGCTTGAGCCTTGAGTTATCCATATAAAATAACTATAAAGTTAATTATTTTGGCTTCTTAAACTGCAGGTTGTGACCCCATAAAATGTGGCAACAGTAAAAGGTTTCTGAACATGCAATGACCAAAAATTAATTAAAAATCAAACATGTAATAAATCTGAAGTGTTTCTGGCAGCGCCTGCCTGTGTTACATCGTACAATTTCACCAAAGCCTTGGTTCTAAACACAGAACTTTGCATTGTGCATGCTGTCACAATATGCAAGGCCATTGCTATGAAAGGTGAAAAGCAGTCATGTCACAATTGGAAAAAGTTTAAAAAGTCCTTAGTAGAAGGCTTCTTCTGAGCAGAGTTTTGAGGGAAAGGAATTCTGAAAGATTGAAATAAGGTGGGATTGCATTCCAAGCATGGGGTACATCTGATAGGAAAGCTCACAGATAAGATATGGAGTGTCATGTGTAAGGAACAGCAAAAAGGCCTGCTTGCCTAGATTGTAGAGTATAGGAAGGGGTTATGCAAAAGGTTGGAAAATTAGGATGAGGTTAGATTGTGAAAGACTTATAAGTTAAACTGAGGAACTTTTATTTGGCCCCAAATTCAATTTGCAATTCCCATTGCCTCAGTTCCCCATCTATAAAATGGTGACATACTAGAAAAGGAAATGGCAAACCACTCCATGTAGAGTGGGCCATGACAGAATCAACAGCTAGCCCGTGGAATTTGTTGAATAAGAAATCTGCACTTTAGGAAAATCACTCTGGGCACCTTTGTGAAGGATGGATTGGAGAGAAGAAACTAAAGGCAGGGAGACCAAATTAGGAGGTTTTTTCAGTAGTCTAAACTAGTGATGGCAGACTGGAATAGGAATGGAGGCCAACTGAATCCAAGACAATTCAAAGACTCCTTCCTACAGGAGCATATTGACTTAGAAAACACATATTAACATTCTGTTATGTTTTATTATACTTTTATTCATTTTGTTAAATATTTCCCAATAACATCTTAATCTAATCTGGGCTGCACTCAAGAGTCTTGAATTGGCCTGCAGGGTATATTTAATACCTGGTCTATGTGAAAAGTGAAGGCAGTTTGAACTAGTGTGGGTATGTAAAGTGAGAGAAGGGGATGAACACGCGAGATCTTATAGGAGGGGGTGGGGGAGAAATAGGGAGTTTTGGCAACTAATTAGATGTATGTGGTGAAGGAAAGTGAGAAGTTAAGAAGGTCTACAAAATCTGGCTGAGTAGAAAGATGATCGTATCCTCTTAGAGAATAGCGAAGTTGGCAAAGGGGCTGTTTTGCTGAAAAGATGATGAGTTCAGTTTTGAGCATCTTGAGTTGGAAATCTGAAGGAGTTAGCTAGGCTGAAATGTGTATTAGGTAATCAAAGATACACAGCTGGAGCTCAGGAGAAAGAAACTTACTGACCTCCAAAGGTATTTGGGAAACATGCTTTATAATATTATGTTAATAACATACAGCTCCTTTTATTTCCAGATTTTACAGTTAAGGTTCCTTTTTTCATAACTTGAAGGGACCTTAGGGATCATCTTAGTTTAGTAGTGTTAAACTCAAATATAAATGAGGGCCAATAAATCATACATAAGGATTCCCAGGAGTAGCTGTTGCTTTGAAAACCACATATTGACATTATCTATGTCCTATTATATATTTTTTGTATTTGTTAAATATTTCCCACTTAGATTTCTAATCTGGTACTTGCAGCAATCAGTAGTGTAGGCAGTATATGCCCTTGGCCACAGGTTTGACATTTCTGATCTAGTCTACTTCCCTCAATTTCCAGATGAGAAAACTAAGGCCTAGAGGGAAGCAATACCTATTGTAACATCAAACAACCTTCTAAAAAGTTATTATTGCATATACTCAGAAGCCCAGGTAAGGGAAGCCACTAACTACTGTTTTTCTCCTGGAAGCTAACATCTACCCCAGGAATACTGATATTTGTATCCCAGTTCTTTCCCATATGCTTTCCTTTTGGGGGAATAGAATCAAGTAGGTGAAATAGTAGATAGAGCTTTAGGCTTGGAGTCAGGAAAACCTGAGTTCTAACCTGGTTTGAGACATTTATTAGATAAATGACCTGTAAACTATATGTCTCAGTTTTCTCACTATAAATTGAGATTAATAACAGCACCTGTCTTGCAGGGCTGTTGCGAGGTTCAAATGAGATAACATTTGTAAAAGAACATAGTCCTTGGTACACAGTAGACACTATATAAATGCTTGTTTTATTCCCTTCCCTTTTTGGATTAGGAACTTCTTTGGTAGTCTAATGAATGAATGGACCCTTTCTTTGAATAATGTTTTTAAATATGTAAAATTAAATACACAGGACAAAAAGAAAACCAGTTATATTGCAATAAAGATTCATCTCCCCCCTTCCCCATCCTTCCTCACAACCCCCCTGAAATCTATCCACAGACCCCCAGGTTAATAACCCTTGCTAGTCCATAGACTAGTTACTCTTTCTTGCCCACTCATTTTCCCAGTGTCTCACAGCCAATGTCTTCAAGTGCCAAAGGCCTTCAGCCTGCCAAGCTGCCTAGGGGAATGTCCATTTGCCTTCCACCCTGAGCATGGTTCTGTGAAGGTTTCCTGTTCTCCCTCACCCACCTCCTGAAGCCTTAGGCATCTGCTGACTTTTGTTTTCTATAAAAGAAAAAAAAAGCCCTGGTATTCTGAAAAACACAGTGTTCCCCATTGTGTCTGGAATCACAGCCTCCGAGAGGCTGTAGGTAAATAAGGGCTGGAGCAACCACTTTATTATGAGTGAATAGATTCATAGAAATGGACTTTAATGAAAAGGTTTCCTATACCAGCAACTGATAGGAGAGAGAAGCCAGATCAGGCTGGTGCCCTATGTGCCTGTTTCCCTATTGGCTTGTCCTAATTGGTCAGACAGATTTTTTTTCTTTTCTCCGTGAAACTGTAACTTTTACACACTAGCACTTTTAAGGATGTCTCTATTTTCTACTATTATTCTCTCTCCCTCTCGTGATGTTTCTCCCACAGGAGTAGTATCAAAGGGGGGATTGAAAGGTAGTGTCAGTGAATTATCTCAGAATTCCTCTCAGAATAGGGTAGGGTCAGAAGTATAGGTAGAAACAGAATATTTTTCTTTAAAATGTTTATTTTAATGAAATCAACAGTTTAAGGGCAAAAAGAGGAAAAAATGAGCAGTTTTGTACTTTTTAAAATCATCAGTTTTAAATTAGAATAATGTATAATAATACATTGTGGCATGGTAGATGGAGAACTGATTTTGGAATCAGGAAGACCTGAGTTTGAGTTCAGCCTTTGACACGTAATGACTGTGTGACCCTGGACAAGTCACTTAACCCCCCATTTCTCTAAGCCACTCTCTAAGACAATAAAGTTCAGAGAGAGTGCTGACCCCATTAGATTGTGAGCTCCTTAGGACTGTCCTTTGCCTTTCTTTGTATCCCTAGAACCTTAGCACAGTGCTTGGATAGGCAACTAATAAATGTTTGTTCCTTAGGAGTTACCTGTACCAATGAAATCACAGGTCTGGTCCTTTTCAAAATTTTTAGGATTAAGAAAGATGGGGGGGGGGGAGTGTTATATCTTACACAGTTATGGCTTATAATTGTAAACTTTTCTATGCTAGGTGAAATTTTAAAGCAAACTTAAGTTAAAATGTACCACACATTGTTACATTATAGCCATTAAGTTGACTACAATTCATATTGAAAGGATTTGTGAGAAGAGACACTTTGTAACAAGGTCAAAAGAGAGAGGGAGAGTATTTAAAATTGAGACATACTCTTTCTCACTTCTATGCTGCTTTGTTTTTTTTTTTTTAATCCTAAAATCCAATTGAATCCAACAAACATTTAACAAGCATCAGTTACTCAATGAAAGGTGCTGGCGATAAAAAGACAGAACAAAAAACTAATTCTTGCCCTCAGGGAGCTTACTTTTTACTCAGGAACTAAAACAGGAAAGCTGACAAATAGATACACAGTTATCTAGGGAGAAATGAGAGTGCTAACTACTTACTGGGTTAGGAAAGGCTCCCTATCAGATGTGGCACATGAACTGAGGCTTGAAGAAAATCAAAGCTTCTCAAAGGCTGAAGTGAAGACAGTATATGTTCTTGATGTGAGTGGGAGGAGGAAGATGAGGCAGCAGTTTGAGCCAAAGCAGAGCAGCAGGATTTGAAATACTAATTTTTGTGGAACAAAAAGTAAGCCAATTTAACTGGAATATATACTAAATGAAGGGAAGCAATGTTGAATAAATTTGGAGGAGTATGGTAGAACCACAGCATGAAGGACTTTAAATGGCAACCGGTGGAATTTGTATTTTGTCCAGGAGGCAATGGGGAGCCAATATAGCTTCTTGAGCAGAAGAGTGACATGATTATTGTGTTTTGGGTAGATTATTTGGGCAACTGTGGGAAGGATATATTAGGGAAGAGAAAGTAAACACTAGCAGTTCTGTTGCCTTGATACAGAAGTAAATGCATTACTTTTAAAAAGTTTGCTAATAAATTGGAGTTAGGCACTAGTTTCAAGTTAGGTATGAGCAAACATGGGTTAAAAAAAATAACAACAAATTGTCAGATATATCTTCAGCCCCCAAAGTTCCTCAAGGTCATGAGGAAGACGTTTGCTTGGCAGTTAGTAGGAACTTAGCAGGACCTTTCTGAAGTGCTTATTTGATAGATCAGAATTTAAGCATGTTTCCAAATAGGAAAGGTTTTAATTACAACAAAACCTTTGAGAAAAGTTAGTTTTATGCTCTAGAATATTTAAAATGAAGAAAATATTCTAGGGTATAAGACTCTTAATTTTCTTTTAAATGTTATTATGGTCAAGGAAGTAGGATGAGTGGATATGTGAGGGTCTATTAGTACTGGGGTTGGATCATACTGAGGATGTTTGGTACCAAGAGACTAGACTGACTGTCTGGAATAGGGTAAACTACCTAGGGAAGGCCTACCAACTGGACCTAGAAGGGAGATTGGGGCATCAAGGTGATAGGTAGGCAACCACCAGAAATCTAGGCAGGTAGGTAGTAGTCAGTATCATGGAGGTTGAATACTAAGCTAACAGTGACTGTCCCAACACGTGGAAGAAATATAGCATTAGGGAACTCTGGGAGTTGACAGTAGATTGAAGTCTTTCTAAGAAGGAATTTGATAATAGATTGGACTGGCAGCAAAGGGGGGATGGCCCTGGGTGTGAGACCTGTGATTTGGAACAGGCTGCCTATCTTTGCTGGATACAAGTAAAGCAGCAAACTGACCTAGTTCTGAAGGGCCTGGGCTATAGGGCAGGTAGGAACTTGGATACCAGAGATCCAGTATGGAGATGGCGTATAAATTGGGAATTTGCTCACAATAGACAAGGTTGGAATGTAGGTTGTTAAAAATGCACTGCAAGGTATAGAAACAACAGCAATAGTTGCTTTAATGGCTAGCTAAGGGCTTCTCTTCCTTGGATAATCGATGTAGAGCTGGACGGGACCTTAGGACCCATGGAGTCTAACTTTTCTGTTTTATGGATGGGGACATTTAGACACAGAGAGGTTAAGTGATTTGCTCAGGGTCATACAGATAAAAAAGTGTTTAGGGCAGAATATGAACTCATGTCTTCCTGGCTCAAAGTCTAGTGCCCTGTCCACTATCCCACTCTACCTCCCTTTAAGACTGTTTAGCCTTTTTTTTTTTCTTTTTGGAGGGGGGAAGGCAGGTCAATTGGGGTTAAATGACTTGTCCAAGGTCACACTACTAGTAAGTGTGTCAAGTGTCTGAGGTTGGATTTGAACTCAGATCCTCCTGACTGAAGAGCTGATGTTCTATTCACTGTACCACCTAGCCACCCCAAGACTTAAATCTTTAAAAATTAAAATAAAAGAACAGTTTAATCCAAGCTGCTCAGCCATAGAAATCCTCCCTTATCTCTGACAGATTTCATCCATTGCCAATATTCTTTCTTGGGTCCTATTTCTTGATGTGAACTTTCCAAAAAGTTGTTATCTAGGTCTGTAGTTACTTCCCCATTACTGCCATAATCTTCCCAGGGTAGGGCAGAGACCTTAGGGAGTAGGTACCAGTTGGGGCTATACTTTGAATGCATGATTGTATCTCACTTTTTACCTTTGTAAAATAGAGTAACCAAACATGTGAGGAATAAAAAAAAGTAAAATACATGGAGCCATTAGGTAATATTTCTGATAAAAACAATAATAAACTGTTAAGGTTTGCTAAAGTTTATATAAGTAATAACCTTTTTAGATTAAGGTATTAAGATAGCTCAAATAAGTTTGGCTTCAGGATAAGGTAACTGATTTGGGTTTGACTGTGCTATAATTCTGATAAGTGCAGATAAGCTAGAAATAGGACCTGGATCATTCTTTTCAGTCAAATCACCAACTTTGGGAATGGTGCAGGTCAGTCATTTCAGCTATGTCTGACTTCATGTCCCCATTTGGGGTTTTCTTGGCAAAGATTTTGGAATGATTTGCCATTTCTTTCCTCAGCTCATTTTACAAATGAAGAAACTGAGGCAAGCAGGGTTAAGTGACTTGCCCAGAGTCACACAGCTAGTAAGTGAGGCTGAATTTGAACTCAGGTTCCTGACTCCAGGCCTGCCTCTCTATGCACTGTACCACCTAGCTGCCCTCAGCAGTACAGTACAGGGGTTCCTTATTTGTTTTGTGACATGGACCCATATGGCACTCTGGTGAAATCTGGCTACCCATTCTCAGTATCATTTTTTAAAGAATAATTGAAGGAAATATTCAACTTTACTTAGAAGTTAGTAAAAAGAAAGATGTCATTTATTTTTTCCATCCAAGTTCATAGATCCTAGGTTAAGAACTCCTGGTGTAGTGGTATATATGCAGGTTTATGTTTAGAACCCAGGTTCAAATCTCAGTCCTATCAATAAAAGAATAATTGCATTAAGTTCTTAACCTCTCTGGGCCTCAGTTTCCTCATCTGTCGAATGAAGAGATGACCTGTAAGATCACTTCCAATTCTAGATGTGTGATCCTATTCACCCAGAGCCATAGGATTTTAGGCAACATAGAGTCCAGCCCCTTCCTGCTATAGATGAGGAAATTTAGGTCTGAGAGATCAGATGATTCATGCAATTAGTTCTGGAGAAGAATTTTGCAAGTCCCTTGGACAGCAAGGAGATCAAATCAGTTAATACTTAAAAAAATTAATTCAGGTTTGAAGATCAAATACTGAAGCTGAAATACTTTGGCCACATAACAAGAAGTCTGGACTCATTGGAAAAGACCTTGCTGTTGGCAAAGATTGAGGGTAAAAAGAGAAGGGCATGGCAGAGTGTGGGATGGAAATAGTGTCATGGGAACAAGGATGAGCTTGGGCAGACTTTGGGAGCTAGAGGATAGAAGGTGTGGTATAGCCTGTAGGGCCATGAAGTGTTGGACAAGACTGAATAACAACATCCAGTTACTATGGCTCCAAACAGGATTCTACTGGGCTTTTTTGACCCCAGTCCAGTTTGCTTCTCTATTTTGAGAACAGGTCCAATTGCAGTAGCAAGAGATGACTCCCAAGGCAGGACAATGGGTGAATTTTGTTTAATCACGGTGCATTAACTCCTGCTCCATTAGCCCTGAGCAGGCAGCCTGAGCTCCAGCAGCTGAACCCTACTGTCATACATAGGGCTTTATGCTGTACTGCACACTTACTGCACCAGCAAGACATATTTTGCAAACTTATTATAAACAGATTACATTTCTTATCCTAATGTAGCTGTTGGCATCTTGCCCATGACTTCAGCCTCCAGGAGAAAAACAATTGCCTGGTCTGAGTGTTACAGACTTAGACTTTCCATCTAGTCAGACCTTCACACCCCCTTCTACACTTCCCTTACTTCAGAGTCACTGAATGTCCATGATCCACATTTTTCTTGGACATAAATATAATTTCTACCTGAGTTACCTCTTTTACACTCCCCCCACTGACGCAACTTTGTGGCTATATTTAAATACTAATGCCTTTTACAGAAGCTTCCTCTTTAGGTTATATGTTCCCTTTTAATAGTTCATTTAGTTTAAATAGTCTCATTTAATGCTATGTTCTCTTTTTAACATGTTATCTTGGAATAGTTACATGATATTATAATTACATGCGCGCGCGCGCACACACACACACACACACACACACACACACACACACACACACACACACACACCCTCCACCTATACCAGTGATTTCACATCACAGTGTTGCAACTAGAGGAAGCCTCAGAAATCATCCAGACAGACAATCCCCCCATGTTTTAGATCAGGAGACAGAGTCCCAGAGAGTGAAGAGACTTGTCTAGGGTCACAAAGCCTGATGACTCCCTTCCATACCTGTATTTTTCCACTGTACTACACTGACAAAAGGAACAAATGAGCAGATGTAAACTTGGCTCAAAGTCAATCCCCCAAACTCCTGGGAGAGAGTCACTAAACCATTGGCCTGTTGCCCAAAGTCTGAATGGAGTTAACAATTTAAAGGGATCCTTGAAATATCTCCAGCAAGGAGGTAGCAAAGGAATCAACAACACGATTCTGTCTCATATGCATCAATCTATGAGTCTCTTTTTGGTGAGTCTCAGATATCTTTTTGCCTTGAATTTATTGTCTCCCACACACGGGCATTCATTTTAATTGTCATGGAATCATAGGATTTCAGAGTTGGAAAGAATTGTAGCAGCCATTTAATCTTATCCAACACATATACCAAAAGCAATCCCCACTATAACATACCCAATAAGTAGTCATCCATTGCCTGCTTGAAAACCCCCATTGATGGGGGATCCACTCCCTTCCAAGGCAGCCCATCCCACTTGTGGAGAGTTTAAATGGTTCTGGGCAGCATCAAGCCCAAATTGATTCTTTTGCAGTTTCCACAAGTTAATCTCCTTTCTACATGGCAAGCTTTCTAATGCTAGCAAACAGCTAGCATGGCTTCTTCTCTCTCCCTTCCTCCCCCAAGTCTTCTCTTCCCCAGTTTCCAGGCATGTCAATGTCTCTCCTAAAATCTAGAGCACAAAACTGAACACAATACACCAGAAGTGATCTGACCAGTACAAAATAAAGTGAAACTGTCACCACTTTTGTTTCAGACACTTAAGCTCTCTTGACATAACAAAAACATGTTAGCTTTTGTTGGCTGCCATGTCATTCTGTTGACTTAAATTATTTGTGGCCCACTAAACCTCCAAGGTGTTTTTATCATATAAACTTTCACCTAGTGGCAGTTCTCCATTCTTCTACTTTTGAAATTGATTTTTTAACCTAACTCCCTCTTGTTCTGTTTCTTTCTTCCCTTTTCACTTTTCTTCCTCCCTTCTTTCTTTCCTTCCTTCTCTCTTTTTCTTTCTTCCCTCCTTTTTTCTTTCCTTTTTTCCTTTTCTGTTTTAAAGCAGCAGCAGCAGCATGGCTGAATGGATAGGTTGCTAGAAATCAGAAGATTTGGGTTTGAATTCTGTCTTGGACGTGTATTAGCTGTGTTTCTGTGGGCAAATCATGTAATCTCTCTTCACTTCAAGCAGTCTTAGAATTTGCCATGTCAGTGGAGTTCCCACAATAGGAATTCGCCACTCTGAGGAAATCATGAAGGAAGGAAACAAGCATTCATTAAGCCCCTACTCTTTGCCAGGCACCATGCTAAACAGTTTACAGTTATCTCCTTTGATCCTTAAAACAACACTGGGAGGTAGATAGGTTTATTATCCACATTTTTACAGTTGAGCAGACTGAAGTGAACAGAGATTACATGACTTACCCAGGGTCACACAGCTAGTAGGTTTATGAGGTCATGTTTGAATTCAGATCTTTCTGAATTTGGGTCTAGAGCCCTATCCTTGGGTATTTGTAAGAAAGGAGAACTTTAGGGGCAGCTAGGTAGTACAGTGAATAGAGCATCAGCCCTGGAGTCAGGAGGACCTGAATTCAAATCCAGCCTCAGACAGTTAACAGTTACTAGCTGTGTGACCTTGGGCAAGTCACTTAACCCCAATTATCCTGCCTTTTCCCCTCCAAAAAAAACCCCAGACAGGAGAACTTTGTGTGAGTTCTAGAAATTGTATTTCTCCTCTTTTCCCCCTCCTCCACTGGCCATCAGGCGTATTTCTTCTTGTCTTAATCAGAATGAAAGGAAGTACCTAGGAAGCATCACTTAGATAATTTCTGGAGCCTCTGCTTCTTCCCACGCAGCTTCCTTTTCCCCATTACTTTTGTCAAAGGGACAAACTGGGCCTCTTACTAGGCACTAGGCAGGGGCCATGCCACACTGAGCCCTTTTGAATTGAAGCAATGGCCTTTCTGCAGCTCTTTCCAGCCTAATCTGACTAACTTCTAGTTCTTCAAGAAGGCCTGAACAGACAATGGAGCATATGTGCACCTAGATACAGTAGAGCTCTAATGTCTGTTTGTCTGTGGGCTATGTGCACCCATGCATGCGCACACACTCGTATACTGGGCAATAACTCTGTGCTCTTCACTCAGCAGTTCATTACTCAACTAATAAAAAAAAAAAATCCTCTAGTGTCATATTGCTGCAGCCTTGGGTAGTTGTATGTAGCCTGGTCTGTGGTGTCTGCCAAATTGTATATCAGCCAGTATTTGCTTGACAGTTCGTTAAGAGTAATTCTCATTTGCTGGAGCCACAGTTCAACTTTATGTGTCTCTCTGTGAAAAAGCACAAACCTGCTCCCTCTCCCTGCTCCTAACAGTTTGTTTGCTGTCAATCATGCGACCGCAGAACTTTAAGATGTGAATTAAATCCTAGCCCCCCAAAGAAAGCCATGTGAGCTCTTTGTGCCCAGAAATCACTTGTAACATTTGCCTGCAATCTGCAAGTGTCCTCGAGCTCCTCGAATGACATTTCTTTTCCACATGCAGAGCAGCTGTGGGATCCCCAATGCCAGGGAGCTCTGTGAAACATGGAATGAGCATATTTGCAGTGCTCAATCTAGGTTAGATATGCCAAAGGAATACATTTCCAAGCTTAGCCCACTGGGGGATTTGGTTTAGGGCTGTCACCTGTGCTCACTGGAACATTTGAAAGGAAACTGGGATAACTTAGAAATCATGCTATGGTTATAATATTGCACCTCTGATACTCTATCACAACCCAACAGGTGTCTGACTCATGTAGAAAGGTAGCTGGGTGGGATTACATGTAAGATTTAGCTCTGGGTTGGGGTTTATTGTTGATCTTGCTGGGAAATTGGCCTTGCAAGATGAACAACTGAATGCAGGATTATGTTTTGTTTTTTCCTTTGTGGCATAGCAGTGGGGTTTTAAAACAAAATTAATCATCTTGAAGATAGAAAGTATCTCGGTCATCAATTTACCTTCTATCATTTTTTATCAAAGATTCAAAGAGTATAAGCTCCTTCCTCCCCTCCCCCTTCCTCCCCTCCCCCTTCCTCCCCTCCCCCTTCCTCCCCTCCCCCTTCCTCCCCTCCCCCTTCTTCCCCTCCCCTTTTCCCTTTCCAATTTTCTCCCCATTCCCTTTCCTTTTCCCCTTTGCCCCTTTCTTTCTTCCCTTCTACTTCTCCTTTCCCCTCCCTTTCTCTTTCCCTTCCCCTTTCCTTTTCTCTTTCTCTTTCCCTTCCCCTTCTAAATATAATGCAAGTCAGGAAAATTAGGGATAAAAAATGGATACCATTTGAAAGGCACCAGGGTGGGTGGTTCTTTTCAAATAAATAAGAAATGGTTCCACCACTGTGTGATCCATTTAAAAGTTCTGTCACCTCTGTTAGCCTTTACTTCCTCATCTATAAAGTGGGGGTAATAATACTTTTTGTACTTATTTCAGAGTTAGTCTAAAGAAGTACCGTATTCAAAAGACATTGTAGCCTTAAAGTATATAGGAAAGCCTTAATTCTTATAATCTAATTACCACAACTTGATGCTGAATCTGACTCCTAGCTTCCAGGAATTAAGGAAGCAAGTGGTGAAAATGTGTTGGGTTACCTACATATCACTGTCTCACACAATGTAGGGTGGCACCAGGAGTGCACTGATAAATGTTTAACTGGTTTTCTGTTAAAAATAAATATATGGAGAACAGAAATTATATGCCAAAGATAAAGCAACTTCAGCTGATTCTGTGGTCTAGGAAACCCAGAATCCAAAAGAAGTTTTTAAAAAGTCTCTAAAACCCAGGTTGCTCAGTGACCTGAAGCTCATTCAGCACCCCCACTCCCACCTAGTAAGGCTTCACCAACAGACCCAAGGACATGACACAAGCTTACATCAAAACCCACTTCTAGACCCCTGCACTGCCCCCCTTCTTTCTAGTGCTGTAAAGAACCAAGCTCCCCAATTGTGCAAGTTTGCTCATTTTTTTTAATAATTAAAAAAAAAACTTTCCCCCCCTGAACTTGAAATTCAACAAGCATTTCTATAACATAGTAGAACAGGGAAAAAAGGATTGCACATAAAACTGCCAATCTATTGTGTACAACTTGCTATTCCTTTTAAATGTTTAATAACATTATCATGTAACTTCTTTTGTTAACTTTTAGTTTTTTAAATTTTCTTCCCTCTCCCCACACTGGGGATGACTACCATTAGACACAAATATGTATGTATACATATATGTACATGTCAGTGTATATATTATGTGTGTATGTGTTTATATATATGTGTGTGTGTGTGTGTGTGTGTGTGTGTGTGTGTGTGTGTGTGTGTGTGTGTGTAAAACCATTCTATATAGACTTCTATTTATCAGTTCGTTTTCTGGATGCAGATAGAATCTTCATAGTCCTTTGTAGTTAATTTGGGTGTTTATGATAGTTAAAGTAACTTAGTCACAGTTATTCTTAAAACAATATTGCTGTTACTGTATGCAATGTTCTTTTGGGTCTGCTCATTTTGCTTTTCACTCTTTCATGCATGTCTGTTTGTTCAAGCCTCAGCAGCCAGCTTGGCCAGCCCTTTAGAAACAAAAGTCTGCCAGAGGCTGCAACCTGGAAGCATAGATGCCAGGGAAAGCAGGCTCTGAATTGTCAGTGCTGGAGCAGAGAACTAAGGAACAGAACAAATGGGGCAGGTCACCAGGACAGGACACTGTACATGTAATGATCTGTGTAGCACTCCACCACACCTGAGGAAAGGAGAACGGCATCTAACTGGGGCCAGTTCTGACCACTCAAAAGTCATTCAAGGCAGAACCCTAGAATAATGAACCATGAAATGCCCATCATGGGAAAAGGCTAAGAAACTGAGATCTAGTCCTCAAGGAAACCATAATCAGAGGGGAGGGAGTCAGGAAGTGAGTGATAAAGAAAATAAGGGGGTGTGAGAAGACTGAAAGCACCAAAAATTTCAGGAAGAAGAAAATTCAAACACCTTGACCATAATTAGGTGAATCAACAGGGAACATATTAACAACAGAAGGATATATAATCTCCAAGTCTAATAAATGAGTTCAAGAATCTATGAATAAATACTGGAAGAAAAAAAAGTTAAACAGTTCAACTCTCAATGACAGAGGACCATGAGGAATTTGAGGAGAATATGGAACCACAAAATGCTTCTCTGGAGCTTTCTAAAAGAGAATCATAATTTTGGGTACAGAATTTGTCCTGCACAACAAAAAGCATGAGAAAAATTAAAAAGAAAAACAAATGAATCTGCAATGGCAAACCTCACTAAAGAAACAAAGGAGAGAGCAATCGATAGAGAATAGATATGCTCACTATGCAAGCAAAACATACTAAACTACAGGATGTGCAGAGACAACCTAAGGATCACAGATCTTCCTAAAGAACATGAAAGGACAAAACAAAACACTTAACACCATAATGAGGGAAATAATAGAAGAAAACTGAACTTCTAAATAGAAAAGGAAATTTCTATTGAAGGAATTCCCAAATAGCCTCCAAAACAAACAACCCAAGGCTGCAAACACCAAGACACAGAGTGATTGAATTTGGTAATCCAATTTGGAAACAAGATGTTCTGTAAGTAGTCAGGAGAAAGACCATACGAAGGAAGGGGCATTCAAATAATGCAAGACTATTCTGTACCCACTAGAGAAAGGAAGAGGGAATGGAATAATGTATTCCAAAAAGCAATGGAGTTCAGGAAGCAGCCCAGAGTGACCAATACTGCAAATCTGAGCTTGACCATATGGGACAAAAGATGGACATTCAATAATAAAGGACAGTTTGAAACATTTTCAGAAAGAAAACCAGAACTGAAGAGGTCACTTGCCTTTCAAACAGCCCAAACAACAAAAATGCAGGAGTGAATAAATGCCGCAGACAAGGACAGTAACAGCAACAGAGTAACAACAGAGACCAGTAAGAGACTACATTCTGAATGCACATAAGGCAGAAATCCCATTGGGGCAAAGGTGACTAAATGAACATGGGGTATTATGGCCAGAACCTAGTGACACCTTGCCTACAGGTGAGTGCTTCTTTTATAGGACTATGTTACTACATGGGAGGATACATAAAAGGAGGGAGGGAAATAGGGTGAGTGATGTACTAGGGTCAAATTAAGAGCTAGCAACAAGGGGAAGTTGACCTCTGTGGTCTTAGAGCAGAGTTTACAGGTGAATGGTTGAGGAGGAAAAAGGAAATATTGAAAAGGAAGGAAACCTTTCCTTGGAGGCAAGAAGGGGTACCATTGATAAACATTCCTATGAGTGAAGAGAGATAAGAACTTCAAACTGGAGGTAGGATTTGATGTTTTAGGAGTCTACTTGTCTTGGGAAGGGCTGGGGAGTTAGAACTTCAAGGAACAACTGGTACCTGAAGGAGTTAGAGAGTTTGGACACAAGGTGGAGATCTTCATGCAAATGTGGGGATAAAAAGTCAACAAAAAGGTATAGATTAGTGGTGGGCTGAATAATCAGGGATGTGATACATTGTTAGGTGGTGCAGTGAACAGAATTCAGTAAATGATACCTGAAATCAGGTACTCAAATTCAAATGTGGCCTCAGATATTTACTGTGTGGCTCTGGGCAAGTCATTTAACTTCTGCCTCAGTTTCCTCATTTGTAAAATGGGGATAATAATAGCATGTATCTCCCAGGTGAGGATAAAATGAGGTAATAATTATAAAGCACTTATCACAGTCCCTGGCACATATAAGTGCTATATAAATGCTAGCTGATAGAATGATAAATAATAGGCATGGCTCTGGAAATAAAGCACATTGAAAAAGAGGAATCTATGGGATGTGTCTTCCAAGGCAGTGGCAGAAAAGGCTTAGAGTGAAGACCCTCAAATGGAGACCTTGGAAATTTTGATGACATAGAGAATACAGAGAGCAGAGAAAGAATAATTATAGGAGTCATGAATCAGAGAATATGGATCTTAAGTAAACAGAAAAAGAAGACGGATGAGAAAGAAAGCTAAAAAAAAGAATTTTAAAAGCTAAGGGATAGGACTAGCTGAAGAGGAGGAGGAGAAAGGGGAATATCGAATGAGAAGAAATGTTCAAGGGTGAGGGGTGGTTCTTTTGAACCAGTGGGAAGAGAGCCACCTTAAAAAAAAGATCAAAGTAACAGAAGTAACATAATACTGTGTTTACAGCAAAAAGAAGGAACTTGAAACTGAACAGCTTCTGCATAGGCAACATTAATGTACCTAAGATAAGAGAAGCAGCCAAATAGGGGCAAAATATTTTTGCAACAAATTTCTCTGATGAGGATTTGGTTTCTAAGATCATATGTACACATATACACACACATATATACATACATGCATATGTGTGTTTATTATATTTTATACACATATAGATAGGTAGATTAATCATTCCCTGGTAGATAAATGGTAAAATGATATGAACACTTCTTAAAAGTAAAATTGCAATTTTACCACACGAAAAAGTGTTCCAAATCACATAGGAGAAATGCAAATCAGAAAAACCCAGAGACTTCTCCTTACACCCTATAAATTAGCAAAGACAACAAAAAATGGCAAGAGTCAATGTTGGAGGAGTTTTGAAAGATTAGGAGCACTAGTACCTTTTTGGAGGAGCTGTGAAATTGTACAACTATTATGAAAAGCAATTTGGAATTATGTAAATCAAGCGACCAAAATGTCTTACATACCCTTTGAACTAGAGACTCCATTACTGAACTTCTAACTCAAGGAAGCCATTGATGAGAGCAAAGTCCCTATATAATCCAAAACATTTATAGCAGCACTTTTTGTGATAGCTAAAAATTGGAAACAACATAGATGCCCATCAGTTGGGGAATGGACTAAACAAATTGTGATTCGTGAATGTAATGAAACGTTGCTATGTTATATAAGAAATGATATGTGTGATGAATAAATGGAAGCATGGAAAGATCTATCTGAATCAATGCAGAATAAAGCAAGTAGAGCCAAGAAAACAATACACATAATAACTACAACAATTTAAATGAAAAGAACGGCACCAAAAAACAAAAATAAATGTGACAAAATTATAAAGATCAAGTGGAATTCAAATGGAAATATGAGAAGATATCCCCAAGCTAGGTCTTCATCAAAGTGGGAAGTCTACAGGTGTTACACATGTGTAGACGTTTTCAACGTATTGCTCAGTTGTGCTGAATTTTGCTTTTCTCTTCTTCCTCACCAAAACATACTATTTGTCATATGAGATGACTCTCTGGGAAGAATGTGGGAAGGGGTGAGATAACTATGGTGATGTAATAAATGGGAAATATCAATAAAATTTTATTTAAAAAATTGTTTTTGGCAGGGTGGAAAGCAGGACAATTGGGGTTAAGTGACTTGCCCAAGGCCATGTGGCTAGTAAGTGTTAAATGTCTGAGACCAGATTTGAACTGAGGTCCTCCTGACTCCAGGACTGGTGCTCTATTCACTGCACCACCTAACTTCCCCTATTTAAAAATTTTAAAAACATGTTTGACATACTTAAAAGTTTATTCTCAATTATTAACATTTGCTCCATCACTTTCTTAAACCTAGACAGTAAAAAAAAATAAATCAAGTCCTTATTTGTAGCTTATTCCTATCTCTGAAGTATACATTCTCACATTGAAAATTTAACAACTGTCTCTTAAGATCCAGTTTGTACTGGCTCCAGCACGTTCCTATGTACTGCCTACAGAACATAAGACAAGTATAGTCTGGGCTATCTAATAGTTGATGTTTTTAAATGTCATTTTATTCCTGGATGGACTATCCACCCATTCCTGGATGACCCTAATCTGGGAGGAACCTGTAGATGCTGTTATGTAACAAAACAGAGATCATGGGGAAGTGCTCAGATTCTTTCAATGATCCTAAACTGCCCTTCAGTGAAAAACCCATATTTTCAATGTACATGATCTCCACTATGGTTGGAGATTTTACAGAATCATGATCTCTCAATAGAGTTGTAGATAGCTTAAAGATCTTTAGTTGTATACAAATAGTTTACAATTTATTTCCGAGGAAATCCACCTGCCAAAAGTGGCATAAGGTATAACACTGAAGAAATGTGTGATTAAAAGACAGCCTGTCATGTAGCACAAGTGAGGGAGAGCAAATGGATGGCCCAAATGCTATGCTCGGTCCACATAATGTAGAAGGTTTGGGAGGATCCTCTTCAGTGTGTTGGGTGGCTCCTTGGTGGAAGATTTATGGAAAAACACAGAGAAGAGGCACACACAATTAAAAAGGTAGGAGATGAGTTCTAAGCTACAATTGTGGGAAAATTAAATAAATGAGGTCTCAGCTCAATGAACCACCTGGAATCCCAGAACTGCAGATTTAGATGTAGGTACATCTAGTACCTACAATCTCCTCTACAAAGTATGTATTTCATTACGTGGTCTTCTGAAAAGGGAATCCACTGTTTGCTGAGGTGTTGGCCTGTTCCATTTTGGGATCATTTGTATAAGAAGTTCCTTCCTTATATGGAGACTAAACCTATTTTACAATTTTTATATACTGTTCCTTGTTCTGCCTTCTGTGGGCAAACAGAATAGTGAGCACTACCTTCTCTTCTATGTCATAGCCATTCAAAAGGCTGAAGATAGCTACCCCATTCTTTCTTAGGCTTCTCTTTTTCAAGCTAAACATTCTTAGTTACCTCAACCAATCCTTATATTCCATAATCATTGCTCCCTTCACCATCCTTCCTCTGGGGACTCCTGTGGGTTATTTATGGTTTTTCTAATGTATAGCTCCCAAATTCACTATAAATAATTTAATAATAATCTTTAACACTTGCAAAGATAAATACATATGCACATGTGCACATATGTACATACATATAAGTTTATGTATGTACATATACACGTACATATGTATATATATATTTTAAAATCTCCCTTGTTCATCACAATAATCCTATGAAATAAGTGCTTATATTACCATTATTTTACATACAACAAAACTGAGATTCGGAGGGTTAAGTGACTTGGCTAGGGTTTCAAAGCTACTAAATATATGAGATAGGATTTAAACCCAAATTTTCCTTATTCTAGCTCCTTATTCACTAGTCTTTGCTGCCTTTCAATTTTTTAGTAGGAAAGCCCCAAGAACCTTTTATATATTGACTCTGTTCTAGGCACAATAAAGAAAACTCTCTCTTTAAATAATGTGACGGTCTATTTGGCAGGTTCTGGCTATGTTTGCAATGGAAAAGAAATTCATGTGTTTTTGTTTGGGGTTTGAGACATTTATTTTTCATTTATGCTTTTGCTTATGCCATTGTACCAGAATTGGTCACGCTAGTAGAGCGTACGAAGCACTGTTTATTTATTATGTTCATTGGCCCTGCCCTTTACTTCTGGGTGAATTTATGTGTCTTAGAGGGGAGGGAAAAAAGGTAGTTCTTGCTATATGATCAAAGACCAACCCAAACAAAAAAGCCTGGTTACATTCTTCATTGGTTTTCTTGAGCCCCTCATTTCTTCTTATGGCTGCAGTGGGTAAGCTTTAGATAGGTTTTATTTTATCTGTTTATTTTCCATACTTTAGGGGTAGATCTTTACAAATGGTGTAGAGGGAGAGATGGGTATGGAAAGAGATTGAATTGGATCGGATTGGATCAGATTATATATATATCTTGTATCAAATGGTAAATGTGCTATAGACTGGAAATAAAATAGTGGTTGTATCACCAAAATTCTGAGGCTATATTAGAAATGGTTAGTGAAACCTATATGGATTAAATTAATATATGCCATGCCATTTATTTCTACATTCACTTCAAGTTGAAATTCACTCTCCTGACCTTGGAACTTATTTCTTCATTGCACTACACAGAAGAGGAGGGGAAGATGAACTAAAAGGAAGAATGATAAGGGGAAAGGAGGAATTGTGATCCAATTTATAAAAGAAAGAAGCAGGCATAGTTTCATAGATTTCTGAGCTGGAAGGGTACTTAGAGATGGTCTAATCCAAATCCTTCATTTTATAGGCGAGGAAACAGTTTCAGAGAGATTCAATGTTTTGTCCAAAGTCACACAGGGAGAGAGTGATAGAGTTGGGATTAAAATTCAGGTCTTTTGATTCTAAATGCAGTGCTCCTGCTGATATACCACACTATTGAGCACCTACCTCGTCTGAGAGGCAGAAAATTAGGTTTTAAGTGACTCTGATACATACCTGGATATGAAAAGGCTTTAAAAAGTACAGAACACTCCAAAAACACAAGGCTTTGAGGGAAGTTGCTTGGAATAGATTTATATTAAAACACTCTCAACAGACTTACTTAAGAATTCACTAAAGTAAAATGATTCTGACCAAGAGAGTTCCAAGACCTGAGAGAAATCAATGCAGTTTTTTGGGTTTTTTGGTTTTTTTTTTTTGGTTTTTGGAGGGGGAAAGGCAAGGCAATTGGGGGTAAGTGAATTACCCAAGGTCACACAGCTAGTAAATGTTAAGTGTCTGAGGCTGGATTTGCACTCAGGTCCTCCTGACTGCAGGGCTGGTGCTGTATTCACTGTATCACCTAGCTACCCCCCATCAATGCAGTTTTGCAATGATCTTTTCAAAGTTGATTCAATTTAACAAAGTTATTAAGTACCTACTAGGTGTAGACATTATGGTGGGTGACTCAAAGAGGAAATGAGATATGCTTGCTGACCTCAAGGACTGTATGTGCTAAGAAGAGATAAAACTGTAGAAATAGAAGTGTAATACGGATTAGAACCAAGTCCCATTTCTATCCACACAAAGTGCTGCAAGAAATTAAATAACTTTCTTTTCCCTAGGATGAATAAGAAAAGCTTCATGGGAAAAGTGGCACCCAAATTTTAATTAAGCATCATCTTACCCCACTTGAGAAAAGGAGGAATTCATTTATTCCAGTGGAGACAGTTTGATATTAGATGACCCCCTCCCACTATGAGTTCATTTATGAAGATTTTACTTAGTTCTTAAGGGAGGATGAAAAAGAGTATAAGGCATTCACAAGAGCTGATGTGTATGACTCAGGGTTATTCTCAAGGCAGTCTTAGGCTAAAAATCAGTTTTAGGCTCTTCAGATGAGTGGTGAGAAATCCTTCTATGGGAAGTATTACTTATAGAAACTTTGAAGTAATATGGGAGTGTATACACCTGTACTCAAACATATGTTAGACTCAAATTTTGATCTCTACGTTCAACACAATATGCCACACTGAAAGAAAACTGAGCCTGGATATTCCTTCATGAGTAAAGTCAGAAAGGTTAACTATTTTGCCGAAAATCATATGGTTAGTAAATATTAGAATGGGCACTAGAGCCTGAGTATTCTGGTTCCTAACTTAGAGCTTAGGCAATGGAGGGCCAAAGACCTGTGCCAACTGTGGGAGAAACTGAGAGGAAGAATTATTTTTTGTTCTTGTTGAGTTGTTTCAGTGTCTGACTCTTTGTGACCCTGATTTGAGGCTTTCTTGGGGAAGATACTGGAGTATACTGGAGGGGCTTGCTATTTCCTTTTCCATCCCATTTTATAGATGAGGAAACTGAGGCAAATAGGGTTAAGTGATTAGTCTAGAGTCACAGCTAGGAAGTGTCTGAGGCTAGGTTTGAACTCATGAAGAGGAATCTTTCTGATTCCAATACCAGTGCTCCATCCACTGCACCACCTAGCTGCCCTCTCTTATGCTGAACCAGCATTTGCTTCCATCTTATTTCTATTCCCTGAACTTAATTATACCTTCTAAAACAACATAGAGCAAGGAGGACCTCTATGTGACAGTCTCTCAAATATTTGAGGAGGATTTTCATGTTCCTATTCAATCCCTTAAATAGTTCATTTGACATAATTTCTAGACCCTTCAGGATTCTGCTTGTTCTCTAGATGCACTTTGACATATCAATACCCTTCTTAAAATATGTTGCTCAAAACATAGTATTTCCAGATGTGGTGTGACTAAGAGTTCAGTGGGACTATGAATTCCTGTGATCTGGGCACCGTGCTTCTATTACTAACGTCCAAGAGTGGGTGGGTGGTTTTAACAGCTGCCTTACAGGCTAGCCTTATTGGCAGCTGCCCCTAGGTCTTTGTCATATGAATTGACAAACCAAATTGAGCACCTCTTATACTTGCGTTATTGATGTTTTGAATCTTGGCATAGGACTTTACATTCATCAACTGTTGAGTTGAATATTATGGGACTGGACTCATTGTTGTAGCCTGTCCTGATGACTTGAATGTTAGTTATCTCTGTTGGTTTTGTTTTACCTACACATTTAATAAACATATCATATGTAAGTATTTGATTAAGATGTTGAACAGAATAGGACCAAGGAGTGGGTCAAGGACAGAGTCCTGAGGTATGCCACTAGAGGCCTCCTTTCATTTAACATAATACCAAGCAATTAATCAACATTATGGTTACATTATTTTAGGTAGCTGTGGACCTACCAGTCATCCATCCCATATTGTTTTTGGCTTTCCCATAAGGATATCTTGGGAAACTTGTCAAATTATCTCTGACATCACAATATATTTACCTTTATGCCTGATCCACATGGCACTTGTGAAGTTGTTTTCTTGAAAGTAAATATGAGATTTTACAGTTATCCCCATTAAGTATCTTTTGTCAGTATTTTAGAATCCTAACTTTTTAGCTATCCTTCTGATTTGCAAATTTGATAAGCATGAATCCTATTTCTTTATCCAAGTTATTGATACAAATCTTAAAGAGCCATCATACAGAGAGAATTAAAGCCCAGGGTTAATGAAGGAACATTAGAAGAACATCAGTGGGATTATATTTGCTATTTCTCTGAATTTTTAAAAACCGACTTTCCTAAAAACTGGTCTTTCTTTCCGTGTTATGGATTCTAAAATGAAACGTTCATTTTCTCCTGTGGTTTCTTTTGCTTATACATCTCTGATCAGTTTTTCCTAGTTGGTAATAATTAAGTCTCATAAGTTTCTGTCTTTACTTCCTTTACCTGCTAAGAACAAAATTGTCAGTAAGACAAGGCAGATGTTCTCTTATTAGAATTCTATTTCCTGCAAACCTTGGGAATTGTTGAAGTCCCCAATTACTTCTATGTCTTTCCCTGTGTAAATGTTATGATCTCTGTTTGGAAAGTATTATCCATATCTTCCACCCAGACAGAATTGTCTATAGCATACTATTACCACAGTAATGTTTTCTTCCCCCCTTTGTTTGCACTGAAATGGTCTCTACTATGCTATTATGTTTAGTTTTGTGGATTTCAATATAGATGTGTGTCTTTAACTATATTGCTGTTCCTCCTCATTGTTCATTGTATCTTTTGGATTTAGTAAACCCTTCAGTTGTCATATGTGATTTTGTGATTCTGAGACCCATCCCGCAACGTATCCAAGATACCTGTGACATCTGATTTCTTTCCTTGTGTTAAATTTCAAGTTCACTTTTTTGCATCCCGTATTTTGTGCTCCATACTGTTTGCTTTGGTATAGCAGCATCTAAGTGTCAACATAAACCAGATTTCTTGTTACTTTTGGTCAAACATGATTGTGTATCTCTTCCACTTTGTTGTTTCTTGCTATGCTATACATGTTGTCCTCCATGTTGTCTATGGTGGGCTTTTTTCTTTTACATTTTACCTGAGATTTTTTCTTCCTCCTCCCTTTCCTTAAAATTCAGCCCAAAACCATCTTGATTACAGTGGGAAATCTGCTAAAAATATAGCAAAAACAAACTCATTCATGAAGTAGACTCTGTCTATTACTAGGAATTTAATTCCAATATGACACGCACTGGTCCACACAATCAGATTCTGCTTATCAATTAATCACATCGACTTTTTCCAATACCCTCCTTCTCTTCCCAGTAATGGCTACAGACTGAAAGTATCAAAAACCCTCTTTCTGTTTCTAAGCCTCTTTGTTTCCTACTCACAGATTCTGTGCCAATGAGAATGTAGTCAGCTTTCTTTTGACAATCTTATTTTTTGCCATGTGAATCTGCGGAAGTGGATAGCAAGGGCTTCACCTGATGATGTGTGGCAGGCCTCCTTCCACATCTTAGATGCGTGCTCTAGGAAAATAGCACGTGTCAGTTCTATTCACAGTCTTTTCAAAATAATAATAATAAAATAATAGTGATTATAATCGCAGACCCTCGGGTAGCAATTCAAGATTTATAGACTGCTTTAAATACTCTGTCTCATTTGATCTTCACCATGGGCCTCTGAGTTGAGTTAGGGACTTCAGGCAATATTATCATTCCAATTATAAAGAGGAGGAAGTAGAGACTCAGAATTTAAGGGACATGCTCAGAGTCCAACAGTGAGTAAGTGACAGTGGGCCTTGAGCTTCTGATTCCTCAGATGCCAGCAACACCACTTTTCCTATGATTCCAGACTGCTTCTGGCTCAGTTTTTCACACTTTTCCCCCCTCAGGGCAACAAAAGGATTCTTGAGGGTGCCTATGAATCCTCCTTCAGAACATCCTTGTTCCAAATTCTTCTCATTTGGGATGGGAACAATTGAGGAAAAGAAAGGGCAGGCTGTCTCCAGCTATGTTTCTCAAAGGGGGCTATGGTTTATAAGGGGGCACCCCTGGATCTCATCCATTTGTTTTGTCTTTCTGTCAGATTCCAGTTTGAAAGATTTTGGAAACTGCTACCCTAAATGGAAAATATTCCATTCCACTTCAAGTGGAAAAAAAAGGGGGGGGGGGGGAAGGAGAGCAAAAACCTACTCAAAATGCTAAAACTCATCACACTTGAAATGTAAGTCAGGGTTCAGAGCCAGGATTGGCATGGCACATTATAGCCCGCTGAGGAAAGCTGGTGTACAAAAGCATTAATGCTTTGAATGTGAGATCCTCATTTTAAAATTCATACTACTTGGCTGTCAAGGTCGCTGCCTGCATAAAAGCTGAAATACACGTTCTGAATTGCAAGGTACCACATCTATCAACCTAATTGATGCCATGAGTTAAACATGAACAGAGAGCTTTGGGGGATCACAGGGAACAGCGTCCATCCGTAAATATTCAATGGACACCTGTGTGAAGTGGCATTAATTCTGGAGGGGGTGGGGGTGAAGGTGGGGGAGAGGAATATGGAAAGCCAAACTGGGTTTTCTTTTCAGTGTTGAATAAGGAAATGCTGGCAGCATTTCTTGGGGAGGGGAGAATGTACACATAGTAGGATCTCATTTTCAGGACCTGTGCTTGGTAATATGACAACATCCTGTTTTATTAAAAGCATGTTGCTGGCAGAGAGGCAGTCTGCCTGCTGCGTGGGCAGGAGCCCAGGACTTATCGCTGTGGGCAATACTAATCCAGTACTATGAGCTAACATCCAACCAGGAAAGAACATGACTGGTTTTTAGCTGATGAAGCAAACCCATTTTTAACAGTTCTCTTGCCTGGGACTGCTGTGTACTTTTGCACCCCCTCCCCCCTTCTTTTGGACCCTTCACTGTTCTTTAGAGCTGCAGCTGTTAGAGGTTGCAGGCCAGGTTCCCTCTCTCTCCTCCCTCACCCCCCATCAAGATAGAAGCAGGAGAGTGAAGAGCCTCAGTCTGGTTGTTATTTACAAAGGAGGGGGAAGAACCAAGGGATAGATCATCCTTGTTTATCTCCAGAGTGCTGAAACTAACAGAATTCAGCCAGTATAAGGAGATCTCTCTTCCTTTGTGTTTCCAAGATGAGAACCAGTATAATAACAATTAATAACAATATAAATAAAAGAGAAAGATGGAAAGGAGAATGAAGGGAAGGAAGGAGATAGAGAAGAAAGAAGAAAAAGAAAAAAGATATCAGTGGCCAGGTTTCCTTGGGTGGATCTTATTCCATTTTTTTTTAACTTTGTGTTGAGTGAACATAGGCAGGGGTGATCCAGTTTTTTAAAGCCAGGTTTCTAGTGAATTCTTCCTCTCTCCTACTCTCCCTTAACAGTGGGAAGGGCAAGCAAAATTGAAGGATTAATATAAATTTCTCTGATCTCTGTTCCTGCCCATGTTGCATCTGGCTGAGAGGAATGGTTTTGGGGTTGTGTTTTTTTTTTCCCTAAACTTCAATAATCCTGTTTTCTGCTGGGGTTAGATAAGCTGTGGGAGTCCTCCTTTCACCTCATAAATTAAAGTCACCCAAATTAAGTCCATTTTTTTAAGCTCTTGAAAAAACAAAGATGTTCGCTTGTGCCTCAAAGCAGATTCAATATATTTGCTTATCTTTTGCTCAGTATCTCTTGTCAAGTTTTTTTTTAAGTAAATAAGAAATGTTTATAGTGTACGACTTCCCTATCAAATGTAGTATATTAAAATTTTTTTAAATCTAGTTCTGACCCATCCCCCACCCAAATCTTAGTTCTTTTTCTCTCTTGATTTCTTCTTATGCTGTATTTGTGTATGTTCTCTCATCTTCCCTCCTCCCCCCACCATAGAAAATAAGTTCATTGAGGGCAGGGACCATTTAATTTTCCTTTGTATCTCCAGTGACTAGCACAGAGCTTGGTTTGTAGTGAGTGTTTAATAAATGTTTGATCAAATAAAATGGATTGAATTGAAATAATATACTATGCATGCAGTGCCAGAAAATGGTTTGTCAAACATGTAAAGTCCATAGAGCTAGAGGGATTTCTAAGAAAAATCTTGGAAAATGGACTTGAAAATGAATGTATTAATTTTTCATTTAGTCTCTTCTGAAGAATATAAGTATTACGAAGCTTCTCCAATGAATCTCCTTTATAAGAAAGATTGTTAACTTAGTAATGTGAGCTCCAAATTCAAATGATTTCTGCTGTGTTTCATATTCTGTTCCATCTGTGACCTGGGTATTCTTTCCAACACCATAGATCATAACCTGTCTCATCCAGGCTGTCTTGTGTTACTTGATTCTTGTCCACATTGTCCTGTAAATTCTCTATTAGGTTTCCAACTAATCTGCTGGGGGCTTATTGTAGGGTTTATTCTCTCTGCATGACCTCAGTCTTCTTGTCTGCCCATACATATCTCTAACTTCCTTTTTAGTGTTTTTCCTACTTCTTCAATGGTAGTATGTGCCATCTACTCATACCCACAATCCATGTTTCTGTTGCCTTTTGGGTGACACTCCCTACCCCCATGACTTAAATTCTTTGGAAACTGATATTCCATGATTTATAGTCATACTGCTGTACTGAAAGAATATTGATGTTAAAAAGAAGGGTCTTTGTTTCAGGGAGAAGCTTGGTTGGGTGGGGGGGGGGTCATTAAAGTTGTTACAAAATGTCTTGAAAGCAGTCCAGCCCATTCTCTTCCTTGTGTTCAGTTCTAGGCCCAACTTACTGTCCATGTACAATATCTGCCCAAGATATGTTTTATTATTGTACAAATTATTTTATAGGCATTTTCAAAGTCTAGAAAACATATACTCTATGGCTTAAAAAAAAAAAGAATAACATAAACCTTTTGAGACCAGTCTAACACTCACTTACCCTGATTTTAAGAGGTGAGACATTAAATGACTTGGCATTTGTTCTTATAACTAACCTTTTATTTACCAGTAGCAAAAGGGTTGTTATCTTGAGGGAAGGAAGGAGAAAGAACTTTCTTAGATGCCAGGGGCCTCAGTCAGTTGGGATCCTTTTCCCATTGGGAGAATACCCATTGGGGCTTTTCTACTGAATTAAGGATGTTGACTGAATTTTAATGGTTAGTTTCCCAGGGGCCACTGGGTTGAAAGCATATCACCTCTGTGTCAGACACTCAGAAATTTAACTGCCTTGAGATAATAGAGAAATATCAAAATAAAAATTTACTGTGGCCATCTGTAAGCCTGTTTGCTCAGATGTCAAATTGAAGTAGCTGTTAGGAAAACCTATATTTTAAAAGGTGTAAGGAGCAGTGTTTTCAGAAGTCCTGCAGTGTCCTGTTTCTGGTAATGTAATTCACAGTTGTGTTCTTTTACTTGAGAAGGGAAACCTCTTCATTCACAGAAGCTAGGCTGAGGAATCAAAAGATCTCAGAGAAAATGCTGTTATCTGTGCTGCAGACAAGTATTTACATATTAATGAACTCTTTGTCTGGGGAAGCAGTGGTAACCTGTTTAGATTTTCAAAGGGAATTCAATTTCCTGTTGACTAAACATGAACCAGACTCATAGAAATACACATCTCTCCACACACTTCAAAGCTAGTAATGAAATTGGTCACTTCCAGTAAAGTAGAGGGCAGAGTTTTGATCAAAGGGAGGCTCATTGGTAGTATTTTCTTTGTTTTCTGGGAAATCACTTAGGGAAGGAAGCATGACTGGAAAATAATATTTTTTTTGCTTATTTTATTGGCCCACCTTCAAGTAGGCATACTCTGCAAATTGTTTACCCCAATAATTCAATTCACCACATATTTATTAAATGTCTACTGTATACAATTATTCTGATGGATGCTGGGAAAACAAAGACCAAAGAGCATCCAAACCTTAACTAAACTTTGGGTGCTTACCTTAGTCTGACATCCATGTCCACAGATAAATACAAAGTATAAAGAAGTAATTTCAAGAGGAAGAAGGTACTAACTACTAGAGAGATCAGGATAGGTATTGTATAGGTCATGGCACTTGAGCTGTGTTTCTAAAAGAAACTGTCAAATCTAGTAGGTGGAGGAGAAGAGAGAGTGCATTCCAGGCATGAGGGACCCTTTGTTCAAAACACAGCAGTGGAAGATAGAGTACCATGTACAAGAAACAGCTAGACTAGAGGAATTAGCTAGCAGAGTAATTTCATGATAGTTTACTCACCTCCTTCATTCTCTTCCTCTGATTGGTCAGTTCCAAACCTTCTTTTGAAAATTTATTTTATTCTGAACTTAAGAAATAAAATAATCATTACCATAATGTAGTAGAATAGAAAAATAGATAATTGCCCATGAGACTGCAAGTCTATTATGTATAATTTGTTATTCCTTTTAAATATATAATAAAGTTATCATGTAACTTTGTTTTTTTCCCCTTTTTTCTTCCCTTCTCCCATCCCACCTACTCTCCCCTAGAGATGGCTATCATCATACACAAATAAGCATATGTATGTAAAATCATTCTATACATATTTCTATTTTTCAGTTCTTTCTCTGGATACAGATAGTATCTTCTTTCATAGGTCCTTTGTACTTAATTTGGATAGTTATAGTAGTTAAAATGACTTCATTGTTCAAAGCTGTTGTTAAAACAGCATTACTTTTATTATATTCAAAGTTCTCTTGGTTCTGCTCCTTTCACTCCTCATTATTTCATGCAAGTCTTTCCATGTTTTTCTAAAATCATCAAGCTGATCATTTCTTATAGCACAGTAGTATTCTATCCCAATCATATACCACAACTTGTTCAGCCGTTCTCCAATTGATAGGCATTCCCACAATTTCTTTGCCACCACAAAGAGAGTTGCTATAAAATATTTTAGAACATATAGGTTCTTTTCCTTTTCCCCTAATCATCTTTGAAAATAAGCCTAGTAGTGATATTTCTGGGTCAAGCTTCATAGGAAGCTTAATAACTCTTTTAGCATAATTCCAGATTGCTCTCCAAAATGGTTGGATCGGTTCACAATTCCACCAACAATGAATTAGTGTCCCAATTTTTCCACATCCTCTTCAACATTTGTCACTTTTCTCTTCACTCATTAAAGTCAATCTGATAAGTATGAAATGATATCTCAAAGTTGTTTTAATTTTTGCTTCTCTAATCAGTAACAATTTAGAACATTTTTATATGGCTATAAATTATTTTGATTAATTCACCAAAAAACTGCCTCTAGGACCTCTTTTTTTAAATTAACTTTTATGTTTATTTTTAGTTTACATCATTCATTTCTACAAGATTTTGAGTTACAAATTTCCTCCCTATTTATCCCCTACCCACCACCCCAAAAAAGCAGTCTCACTGAATATCCCCTCCCCCAATCTGTTTTCTCCTATATCTTCCCCCATTCCTCCTCTGACTTTCCAGTAGGGCATGGTGGATCTCTATGCCCCAGTAACTGTATATCTTATTTCCCAGTTGCATATAAAATAATTGTAATAGTATATATATATATATATATATATATATATATATATATATATATATATTAAACATTTGATTTTAAAACTTTGAATTCCAGATTCTTCCTTCCTCCCTTGTCACCCACCCTTACTGGGAAGATAAGCAATTCAATATAGGTTGTACATGTAGAGCTATGCAAAACATTTCCATAGTGGATATATTGTGAAAGCCTGACTATATTTCTCTCCATCCTCTCCCACCCCCCACTTGTTCTATTCTCTACTTTGATCCTGTCCCTTTTCAAAAGTGGGTGCTTCCAACTTCCCTCCCCCTAGCTTTCCCTTCTTTCCATCACCCCCCTTCTCATCCCGTTCCCCCCCTACTCTCCTGTAGGATGAGATACATTATTTAGGGTGTATATCATTCCCTCCCTAAGCCAAATTCAATGAAAGTAAGGTTGAATCATTCCCTTTTGCCTTCCTGTTCTTCCCCTCCATTGTAAGTTTTCCCTAGCCTCTTCTATATGAGATGATTTACCCCATTCTGTCTCTCCCCATCTCCTCTCATTATATTCCTCTCTCACCTCTTAATTTCACCTTTTAAGTATCATCCCTTCCTATTCAATTGGTCCTGTGCCCTCTATCTGTGTATATCTGTACACACACACACACACACACACACACACATACATACATATACATATATATATATACACACACTCACATATGCATTCATACTCCCATATATACTCTTATATAGACACATATATGTATATGTATATATTTCTATTCCCTTTAACTATTCTCATACTGAGAAAAGTTTCATAACTTACAATTATCGTTTTTAGCTGTAGGAATGTAAATGGTTCAACTTTGATAAGTTCCTTATGATTTCTTTTCCCTGTTTACCTTCTCATGCTTCTCTTGCTTCTTGTATCTGAATGTCAGATTTTCTATTCAACTCTATTTTTTTTTCACCAAGAATGCTTGAAAGTCCTCAATCCCACCAAATTATCATATTTTCCCCTGAAACATGATACTCAGTTTTGCTGGGTAGGTGATTCTTGGTTTTAATCTCAACTCCTTTGACCTCCAGAAAATCATATTCCAAGATTTTCACTCACTGAGTGTAGAAGCTGCCAAATCTTGTGTTATCCTGATTGTGCTTCTACAATATTCAAATTGTTTCTTCCTGGCTGCTTGTAATATTTTCTCCTTGATCTGGGAACTCTGGAACCTGGCTATAATGTTCCTAGGAGTTTTCTTTTTGGGATCTTTTTCAGGAGGTGATTGGTAGATTCTTTCAACCTCTATTTTGCCATCTGGTTCTAAAACATCAGGGCAGTTTTCCTTGAGAATTTCTTGGAGGATGATTTCTAGGTTCTTTTTTTGATCCTGGCTTTCAGGTAGTCCAATAATTTTTAAATTATCTCTCCTGGTTCTATTTTCCAGGTCAGTGGTTTTTCCAATGAGATATTTCACACTGCCTTCTATTTTTTCATTTGTTTGAATCTGTTTAATAGTATCTTGATTCCTCATAAAGTCACTAGTTTCCATTTGCTCCAGTCTAATTCTGAAGGAATGATTCTTTTCAGTGAGCTTTTGAGATTCTTTTTCCATCTGGCAAATTTGGCTTTTTAAGGCATTCTTCTCCTCGTTGGCTTTTTGAGCCTCTTTTGCCATTTGAGTTAGTCTATTTTTAAGGTGTTCTTTTACCTTCCCAATTTTTCCTCCACTTCTCTTATTTGGTTTTCAAAATCCTTCTTAAGTTCTTCTATGGCCTGTAACCAACTTGTATTTTTCTTGGAAGCTTTTGGTGCAGGAGTTCTGACTTTGCTGTCTTCCTCCTGTTCCATGCTTTGATCTTTTTTGTCCCCAAAATAGGAGTGTAAAGTTGGATTGCTGTGCTTGCTTTGCTTCCTTTGCTGCTCATGTTGCCACTCAATTACTTGACTTTTGTTCTTTTTGCCACAGTAGAACTCTGCTACCAGAGAGGGGAGCTTTGTCCCAAATTACTGGGGTTTTCTCAGCTGCCAGAGCTATTAATTGGGTGCCCTCTCTGAAGTCTCCACACACTCTGGCATATTGGTCACACATCCCAAGATCTCCTCCCTAGACAGTGATCTAGATTCAATTAGGTTAAAGCAAGAGCAATTACACCTCACACTGGTTGCTTGGTCCCCCTATAATCTTCAGGCCAGGGGCTTTAAAGCAGCCACACAGCAGCAGTTGCATGACCTCCACACCTCAGCTACTTCTCCCTCCAGGGGGCAAAGGGCGGATTGCACTCCCAGACTCCCGGTTCTCAAAGTTTACACTGCACTGTCCTCTCATTTTGTCCTTAGCATTTATGGGTTGATAATTCTGGAAACAGCCACAGCTGCTGGTGATCTGAAGTCCCTCCAGCCTATGCTGGTTGTGGCTGCCCTGAGGCTAAAACCTCTGGCTCACTTGGGCTGGGTTGGGCTCCCAGAGTACTGTGCTGGGCTCCCAGAGTGCTATGCTGGCCCCTTCCTGCTGGCTTGCCAGACTGTCTTCAGAGGGAAGTGTTTCTCTCTGTCATTTTGTGGGTTCTGTAGTTCCAGAGTTTGTTTAGAGCCATTTTTTACATGAATTGGAGGAGGTGGAAGTGGGAGATGCGCAGAAGTCCTATTTCTACCTAGAAACTCTTTTTTAAGGAAAGTGACCAGGCCAGACATAGTCACTCTTTCATTCATATCTAGCCCCTTTTCCTGACTTTTCTACCATTTCATAGCATATATACAACAGCCTTCTCACCCTGAAAGTTCTCTTTTTTTTCTTGTGACCTTTTCATTCTGGATGTTCACTCTACCCTGTAGCCCCTTTCCCTAACTGTGCTGTTCATCCCAAAACCTCCTTTTTAAGGAAAGTACTCAGCCATATTCATTCCTTTATTTTTCTCTGTCCTCTGTTCCTGACCCTCTGCCTTCCCATTTCAATTTCATTTTATATGTTGTCCTTTTGTTATTAAATATAAACTCCTTGAAGGCAGGGATGTGGCTCCCTTTTTGCTTGTTTTTATACTACCAGAATGTAGCACAGTGTCTGGCATATAGTAAATGCCATTGTACTATGTCAGTATGAAAGGCAGAATGGGATAGTGTTGGTGATGTAGAGACTGTAAAAAGTGCATGGTGCTGCATGTAGGAGATTCCCTAATGTTGTTTGGCTGTAGTGGGTTTGCCCTGAATTCCTGAATTCAGTTTGCTTACCACTTCCTCCAGGGGAGACATGGTTAAGCAGGAGTTATTCTGAAAAGGATACAGAGCTTTTAGTAGATTATAAGCTCAAGAAGTTAGTGGTTTAATGTGGAAGGCAAAAAAGCTATTATGACCTTGGTCTACATTGAATGGATAGCTTCCTGGAGTAGGGAAATGGTAATCCCAGTGTCCTCTGCCATAAACAGGTTGCTGATACCCCATCTAGACCATGTTCAGGTCTGGGCATTGTGATTTAAGAAGGATATTGGTAAGCAAGATAGTGTTCAGAAGAGAACAAGCAGGGTGGCAAAATGCATTGAGTCCATGTAATTTGAACATTGGTTGAAGGATTAGTCATGTATCACCTGGAGAAAAAAAAGATTTGGGGGTGGGGTGGGGAGGGACTTGATAGCTATCTTCAAGTATCTAAAAATCTGTGATAGGGAAGAGAAATTTTTCTGTTTTGCTGAAGAGGGCAAAACCAAGAAATTTCACAAAGGCTTCTATAGATTCAATATCGGGGGCGGGGGGAGCTTTCTAAAAAATTAGAGCTATCTGAAAGTTGAAAGACAGTGGCCTTCCTTCTCTAGGAGGTACTTAAGCTGATTCTAGGTACCCACTTCTCAGGTAGGTGATGATAAGGATTTCTTTTATGTATTGGTTGGATTATATGGCTGCTGAGGTCCCTTCCTCCTGTGACTCTGTGAACTGGATGGATGTGGGGGTGGGGAATAATGGTAGCTGACTTATTTTGAGCTTTAAGGTTTACAGAACAATTTATAGACATCTCATTTGAGCCCTTAATTATTTGAGGTAGGTCCTGTAGGTATTATTACCCCCATTTCACAGATTAATTCACTGAAGCTCAGGGAAGTTACTATTTTACAGGTCCTCATATGGCTAACAAATGTCAGGAGCCAGGAGTCTTAATTCCAGTGCCATGACTGCTATGCTCAAGTTGTTTTTACAAAACAGAAATAAAGATTGTTACTTTATACGCATAATGTGATATGACATAAACTGTAAAAGTGAAGAAGTATATAACATCCTCTATTTCATTCAACAAACATTTCTTAAACATCTATCTCAGGCAAGGCACTTGGCTGGGGGCCCCACAATCTAAAGCTAAATAAGACAAAGATCTTGCCTTCAAGAAGAATATAGTCTAAAAGAAGGGGCCAGAAGCACATTCAAATAGTTATAGAAGAACAATCTGATGATAGCAGAGTTCACTGGGATTACCACTTCTCTATTTCAGATAGTAATAGAAAGTAAAATGGGATTGAAAAGGGAATTATAAGGTAAGGACTGTGAACAAATGGAGGAGGAAGAAATCACTTGTAAAATTTATCAGAGGTTTAGAGAAGGAGGTGGAATGTGAATGGGGCCTTAAAGGAAGAGAGGGAGAGATTTTCATAAATAGAGGAAGAAGTGGAAATTGCATCTATTCTAGGCCTGTGAGCTGGTATTTCACCAATGCAATACTCAAAGAAGTTACTATGAATATGCAGGCATATTCCCAGGTTTGAATCACAAGATATAGCAGCCTCTCTTCCTTGAAGATGAAACCAAGACATTTATTCAAACACCAGTAAGCCAAATCTGTCATAGTAACAAAGAAGTCTATACACATTGCCAATGTAGGAAACACCAACATCCCAAGCCTTCCCTCTCTTAGACCTCCCCACAAAACAAATTCCCTTAGGCAGAATCACTCCTTCTCTCATTCACACTATCTGCTCGGCCTGCTTTCTCTCTCCCAGCTCTATCTCACTCCCACTTCCTACTCCACCTATTTGGCTCCATGTGATCATGCAGGCCTATTTAGGGGCAGGGAGGATCTTCACATTCCCTTAACTTTACAGTTGGTATGAGCAGTAAAGGTGAAAATGCCATGCAGTTCAACAGACATTTGCTAAATATTTAATATGAACAAAGTACTATGCTCCATCCTTAGGATACAGAGACAAAGAAAAAAGTTCTGCTCTCAAGGTCTTTACATTCTCCTGAGGAGATACAACATGTATGCGGATAAATACACAGTGTGTACAAAACAATGCAAAGTAATTTTAGGAGGCACCGATGGGAGAACCCCTGGGGGAAACCAATCCTCGTGCAAAAGGTGGTACTTGAGCTTTACTTTGTGGGAAGTTGTGGGGTCCAAGAGGAAAGGAAAGGGAGTAGTAACATGAGATAAGCTAGAAATATGGCTTGTTAGTCTCATTGCTGGAAGCTTTAAATAACAGGGAGTTTACACTTTATTTAGCAGGGAATCTTAAGCCTATGTTCTAGTGGGAAGGAATGGAAGGACTATAAGCATATTGATCAAGTATTCCAAGAGAAATGCATAAGGAAGAATACTGAAGATATAGCATGAAGAAGATGGTTTAGGGAAGATAGAACCTAGAAGCAGAAACACCAGAATATCACAGTGTGGGAAGCATGAGACAATACAGATCTGAACTAGACTTGTTGCTGTGGAAAAAAAACAAGCAAAAAAAAAAAAGATTGAATGGTTGTGAAAGTTACTGTGAAGAAGAATCTACCCCAAAAATGGAGAACACATGGGAGCTTAAATCAATGAGAGTAAAGAAAGGCCCCCTCATGAACTCTTGAGGGTGGTCCTTGAATCTTGAGGAGGCAGATATCTACATCCAGTGGGAGTCCTGACGGCGAGATGTGGACTCCTAAGGTTTGGGAGGCTCCATTCCCTCTGCCTGTAATGGAATAGGACAAATGAAAAAACAACAACAACAACAACAAGGAATCCCCCTTTCTCAAGGGCCATATTACCCCAATGGGGAAAGCCCCACAGCCATCACACCACTGCAGTATAATTGAGGATAATGAGATATTGAGAGGAAGAGTGCCAAAAGGAAGGAACCAAAGATGACTGGCCTTTTTTGGGGGCGGGGGGGGGCGGGTTTCCAAAGTCGATCAGAGAGTCTCTCCCTTATCACATGGTTATTTAATGAAAACTATTTAACAAATGTCCACACATGTATGCTTGTCTCTCCTAGGTACTTTCTTTATATGTTTCTCCCAGAAATAGCTTCCTAGCATCCTTCACAAGGAGAGAGACACCATCTACACTCTAGTATCATCCGCTTGCTTTGTGAGGCATTCTGTGTACTTTATGTCCTCTCATTTTTTTTTTTCTTGTAAGAGATGGCATCTGATTTGAGCCTTAAAAGATGAATTGTAATTGAGGTAGAGAAACATCATAGACAGAAGTGTTTTAGGAAGAGTGATCTCCCTGCTAACCATTCAAGGTTAGATTGGAGAAGGGAGAGCCTGGAAGCAGGGAGACCAACCAGTTAGTAGACTTTTGCAGTAATTCTAGGAAAAAGGTAATGAGGTCTTGAACTAGGGTGGTGGCAGATTTATCCTTCAGACTCCTTGAAGGAACCTATAGATTAGCTAAAATAACATTCTCAAGTCTATAAATAATCTCAAATGCTTCTGATGTAGTAGCAGCCTGCAATGAAGTCATCCTTTCAGGTGCTGAAAAAGAAAGACTTTTAACTGATCCCAGAAAGTAGCCTGGGTCACAGGGACAGCTGCCTCATGCTTTGGGAGCCAAATGGGCAGCAAGTGTGTTCTGATATTTCCTGCTTTTGATACTAAGTTCCTGCCAACTTGTTTTGCCTTCAGTAGTAAAAAGTCCCGTTTCTGAGTCCAACATCTGTTTTTTTCAGTCTCCATCTGCCCTATCTAACTTCAGTGTTGGGGAGATATTTCTTGAAATTCAAGAAGAGAATCGCTTAGCTCCCATTCTGCCTTTAAAATTGAACTCAACATTTGAGTCTATGAATAGTGAGTTTTAGATTTTCAGTCAAGGAATTGGGTTCAGTTCAATTCAATTTAACTAGCATTAAGCACCTGATATGTACCAAACATCATGCTAGGTGCTGAGCATAGAAAAGCCCCAAAATGCAAAAAAAAAAAAATGAAACTCTTATATCTTACTAGAACAAGGTCTGTTCTCAGCAGTGGGGGATGGAGTGGGGAGGGGATGGATACAGTATGTAGAATAGATATTTAAAGTTATGCAAAGCAGTTTCAGGAAAGCAATAGCAACTCAAGGAATCAAGATTGACCTTATATAGGAGATGGCATCTAAATGTACTTTGAAGGAAGCTGTGGATGTGAAAGGCTTGAATCCCAGTTCTGCCACTCAATGATGATGTAAGGCGACTCATTCTATCTCTTTGGATCTCTGTAAAATAAGTAGGTTTGGCTACATGATTTCCCTTCTCTCTCTAAATTCTATGAATATGCCAAGAACTTGATAAAACAGATTGGGAAAATTCTCATGATACCAAGATACCATTATGGCAGAGTTCCCAGGTTGATGAGATCTTACAGGATGATGAGGTTAAAAAAGAATAAGAGAATGGACAAGTTATGCAATGAAAAGTTTATCTGAGAAGCTGTGTGAAAAGTAAACTGGAGGTGAAAAAGACTGGAAGCAGGAAGACCATAAGGAGGCTGGAAATGGTTTGGAAGGGGAAGTGATATTTTGGGAAACAGATTATATAAAAGCAAAAGATATCATTAACATTGCTTAGAAACCAAGGATTAGGGGCAGCTAGGTGGTGCAATGAATAGAGCACTGGTCCTGGAGTCAGGAAGACCTGGATTCAAATACTGCCTCAGACACTTAACACTTACTAGCTGTGTGATGTTGGGCAAGTTACTTAACTCCAATTGCCTTGCCTTTTCCCTTCGAGAGAGAGAGAGAGAGAGAGAGAGAGAGAGAGAGAGAGAGAGAGAGAGCGAGAGCGCGCTTTTGGGCAATTTAATCATTTGGAGTGGCTAGGTAGTGCAGTGAATAGAGGACCGGCCATGGAATCAGGAGGACCTGAGTTCAAATCTGGCCTCATACACTTAACACAAAACTAACCATGTGATCTTGGGCAAGTCACTTAACCCCCAATTGCCCTACCTTCCCCCCTCCAAAAAAAAAAAAAAGAAACCAAGGATTATAGGAGTGATAGCTATCATATAGAATACCTCCCCCATTTTACTCTTAAGATAGTCAAGGTGGGAAATATAAGGAACTGAATTAAGTGGTAGCAGTGTTAAGTGGAAAAAAGGCCACAAAAACGAGAGATGTCACTGGAGTAGGACTGATAAGATGAGTGAAGGGAGGGGAAATCATTAAAAATAGTTTAAAAAGAAGTTTTCAAACCCAGGTTATGATGGGATTTGATGGTACCCTTAATAGAAACTTGAGCAAATCAGAAAAAAGTGTGAGTTTTTTGAGAAGAATGCTTGGGGAGAGATGAGCTAACTAAAGGGAGAAGAGAAGAAGGCCCAGGACAAAGACCAGGGTGACACTCATGAAAGTTCCTTTACCTTTTAAACCATTTTCTTTATCTGTAAAACGAGGGAGGTATTCTATGTTATCTATAACTCCTATAATCCTTGGCTTTTATGAAGTGCATGTTAATGATAGCTTTTGCTTTTATATAATCTTTGTTTCTCAATGTTTCACTTCCCTTTCAATTTCCAAAGAATCATCCTTTACAATAGAGAAAAGAGATAGGTGGAAAAATCCAGTTCACCAAAATTAACCAATATATCAAAAGTGACATATATAGTATTCCATACCCATCGTTCCCTTCCTCCTTGACTTTTTCATTCTTAGTTATTTTTTTCCATTAGGTTGTTTAGATAGAAAGTCCTTCAAGAGCAGGGTAGTTATTGTTCATTTAAAAAGCCCAAAGAATGATGAATAATAAATTCACATGAACTAGAAAAGGGCTCTTGTGGGCTTTCCCCTGACCTTGGTACTAGCTCTGTTCAGTTCAGCATTTGTATAGAAGACCTGGATGAAGGCATAAATGATGTACTCATTAATTTGTAGATATCACAGCTGGGAGGTATAATTTACACATTGGATGAGAAAATCAAGATCCAAAGAGGTATTGACAGACTGGAGAGATGAGCCAAAACTCATAAGATGAAATTTAATGAGCATAAGTGACCAGTCCTACACTTGGGTTCAGAAAATCATCTGCACACATACAGGATTGGGGAAGCATGGCCAGACAGTGGTTCTTGTGGAAAACACCCCCCCACAACTTCAAGTTTTACTGGGCTTCAAGTTTAATATGAGTCAGTAGAGAAAAGATTAATATAATATTAGGATATACATATGGAAATATAGCATCTAAAATGAGAGAAGTGCACTTTCTTCTGTCAGAACATATTTGGAGGGTTACGTTCAGTTCTGGGTGATATATTTTAGAAAGGACATTGAGAAACTGGATTGTATCTATATGGGGTAGTGAGAAAACTCTAAACCAGATGCTCGATAAGGGAACATGTGATGGAACCTGGATAATGTAAGACATTGTGGAGTTGTGATATCTGTCTTTAAGCATATGAAGAATTGTGCAGAAAAGGTATTGTTTTACTTTCTCTAAGAGTGAAAAGTTAGAACCAGAATCTACGGGGAGGTATATTTCTACTCAAAATAAGTCAACTACACTGGAGAAAGCCCCTTTGCCACTAGTGTTCGTTCTCTTGTTCTCTCTCCTTCTCCACCCCCCCCCCCACCATAGATAGATAGATATAGATATCTCATAGGATTAAATAAATATTAACATTTTGAATATATGGTTTATTAACAATGAAATCAATAATAAAACAAAGTCTTCTTAACTGGTCTTCTCCTCAAGTCCCTTACCATTCCCACCCATATTCCACTTAGTTACCAAGGTGATTTTTCTAAAGCATGTACTTGATAATGTCCTCCTCTCCCCACCCCCAACTCATTTAAGGAATGCCAGTGGTGTCCTGTTTCTTCCAGGATTGAATATATTCTTCTTTGTTTGACATTTAAAGCTCTTTATAACCTACCCTCTTCCTTCCTTTCCAGGCTTCTTATACGTTACTCTTCTCCTTGTAAACTATGACCCAAGTCCACCAGCCTACTTGAATTCCTCAAACTTGGTACTCCCATCTTCCACCACTTTGGCTTTGCACTGATTGCCCCCTTTGCTTAGAATGCTGTATTCTCTCCTCTCTACCTCTTGGTTTTTCTGACTTGTCTTCAAGACTCAGCTAAAATCTGCAGGTTGTCTTTTGAGGTACAAAACTGAACTAATATGTTTATAGTTACATTTATGGCTATATATGTATAGATGTCTGTGTATGTGTACACACACATATATAATGAATATATATATATGTATGTGTATTTATATATATGTATATATGTATGTGTATGTATACGAATGGTGGCCAGGCAAGGGTATAGCTACAGTCACAATTATGGTCATTTAATCCACAGGGAAATCAATTGACACAATTCTTAATAGAACCATGGAAGAGTGCTTATTCATCAAAAAATTCCTCTGTAATGACACAAGTCTCTTTACATATCTCTCTCTTTTCTTCCTTATGGAAAAATTTTCATTTGTGCCACCACTTGTTACTCTTAAGGGCTTCCCTCTCCTAAGCTAAATTCTCTTATGGAATCATGGAATGCTAGGGTCATGCATTGAAAGCTATAAGGGATTTAGGCTTAAGATACCTTTAAACTGAACTAAGACTTTTGGGGCAACTAATGTCATTAATTTCAATTATTATTCTGCAATGGCATATGTAATACATCTTATGAAGAGCTGAAGAAATGCATCTTATGGGTATGGAATACTTATATATGTCATTTTTGATATATTGGTTAATTTTGGTGAACTGAATTTTTCCACCTATCTCTTTTCTTTATTGTAAAGGATGATTCTTTAGCATAGAAACCTGGTTGGCAAGAGACACACTTATGTTTGATATCTATGGGAGATGGAGAAAACATAATTTGGGAAAAATTGCAAATTTCAGTACTGTGGAAAAAAACAAGTATGAAACAAGCATCATTGTGGAGGAAGTGCTTAGTAATTCCTAGGTGACTAAACACCAAAGCACACATGGTGGAAAACAAAGTAGGTCTTGCATTTTAAAACAGAAATATGTATGTACTCATAATTAATCAGGAATCTTTGAGACTTGGTAGGATAGAGTTCATGACTAATACAGAGCAAAAGTAGTAATACTAGGTCTCTTATACTCTTGGTGTGGTGTGCTGGTCCACTTTTGCTCTTTAGTTCAATCTAACAGCAAATCAGATTCAGATCTCCCCATTTTTTCCTATATAACTGTGACACATCAAGTATATGGGGCTGCTGGACTCTGTGGTTATTCCACTGACCAACAGTTCTTGCAGATGCTTTCAGAGGTATGCCATCTCAGATAAAAGAATATTACTAGAACATTCTCTCTTTTTTTTTTGGTGTATAAACATCTTATTTTATTTTATTTTATTTATTTATTTTTAAATTTATTTTAAACAAATGCTTTATTAACTTCTATTTTACATCATTCATTTCCGCCATATTTTGAATAGCAGTCCCGCAAGATATCGCTTCCTCCAATCTGCTCTCTCCCATACCTTCTCCCATACCCCCTTTGACTTTTCCATTAGAGGAAGGTGAATCTTTGTGTCCCAATGCCTGCACATCTTATCTCCCAATTACAAGCAAAGGAGTAATAATAGTATTTATATATATTTGAAACATTTAATGTTAAGACCTCGAATTTCAGATCCATTTCCTTCCTCCCTTGTCACCCATTCCCTCTGGGAAGATAAGTAATTCAGTATATGTTGTACATGTCTAGCTATGCAAAACATTATCATAGTAGATATATTGTACAAGGCTACTTATAATTCCCTCCCACTCATCCCACCCCCCACCTGGTCCATTCCCTACATGATCCTGTCCCTCTTCTATAGTGGGTACTTCCAACCTCCCCTCTCCCTAAGGATGCTCCCCCATCCATCATCCTTCCTCTCATCCCCCTTCCCCCTATTCTGCTGTAGGTTGAGATATCCCATTTAGTATGTATGTCATTCTTTCCCTGAACCAAATTCAATGAGAATGTGGTTTTGCCTTTTTGCCTTCCTATTCTCCCCCTCCTTTGCAACCACTTCCCCTGGCTTCTTCTACATGAAGATAGTTTACCCTACCCTGTCTCTCCCCATCTCCTCTTGCCACTTTCCTCTCTCACCTCATAATTTCACCCCTTGAGTATTCTCCCTTCCCAACAAATTCAACCTATGCCCTCTATCCATATATAACTATAACCATATATACACACGTTCACATATGTATTCATATGAACACACACCTTTCTTCCATTATTTTCATAGTGAGAAAGATATCATCAGTCACACTTATTGTTTTTCCATATAGGAATGTAAATAGTTCAACTTTGATAAGTTCCTTTTGATTTCTTTTCCCTGATTACCTTTTCAGGCATCTCTTGCTTCTTGTGTCTGGATGTCAAATTTTCTGTTCAATTCTGGTTTTTTCCTCAAGAATGCTTGAAAGTCCTCTATTCCACTGAATGACCATATTTTCCCCTGAAACAAAATACTCAGTTTTGCTGGGTAGGTGACCCTTGGGTTCATTCTCAGTTCTTTTGCCCTCTGGAATATCATATTCCATGCCCTTCGATCCCTCAGTGTAGAAGCTGCCAGGTCCTGGGCTATTCTGATTGTGTTTCCACAATATTGAAATTGTTTCTTCCTGGCTGCTTGTAGTATTTTCTCCTTGATCTGGGGATTCTGGAACCTGGCTATAATATTCCTGGGAGTTTTCTTTTTGGGATCTTTTTCAGGAGGTGATTGGTAGATTCTTTCAACCTCTATTTTGCCCTCTGGATCTAAAACATCAGGGCAGTTTTCCTTGAGAATTTCTTGAAGGGTGATTTCTAGGTTCTTTCTTTGATCATGGCTTTCAGGTAGTCCAATAATTTTTAAATTATCTCTCCTGGATCTATTTTCCAGATCAGTGGTTTTTCCCATGAGATATTTCACATTGCCTTCTAATCTTTCATTTGTTTGGATCTGCTTAACAGCATCTTGATTTCTCATAAAGTCACTAGCTTCCATTTGCTCCAGTCTAACTCTGAAGGAATGAATCTCCTCAGTGAACTTTTGAGATTCTTTTTCCATCTGGCAAATTCGACTTTTTAAGGCATTCTTCTCCTTATTGCCCTTTTGGGCCTCCTTTGCCATTTGAGTTAGTCTATTTTTTAAGGTGTTGTTTTCCTCAATCAGGCTGTTGACCCTCATTTCATACTTTTCCTGCATCCTTCTCATTTCTCTTTCCAATCTTTCCTCCACTTCTCTTATTTGATTTTTAAAGTCCTTCTTAAGGTCCTCTATGGCCTGCAACCCACTCATGTTTTCCCCTGGGGCTTTTGGAGCAGGACTTCTGACCTCACAGTCCTTTTCCCGCTCTATGCCCCCAAAATAGGAGCCTAAGGTTGCATTTTTCTGTTTCCTTTCCCTTGGCATGTTGTCACTTAATTACTTGACTTTTGGGCTTGTTGCCACACTATGGCTTTAAGGCCAGATAGAGGAATTTTCGTCCCGAACGTGTGGGGGGCAACTTCTGTTTCTGGCAAGCTGTAAACCCACCCACAACTTCCACCCTAGATCCCAATCCAGATCCAGGGAGGTTAAAGCAAGAGTGATTACCCCCCAAGACTGATCGCTGGATCTCCCTACTGTTCGCAGGCCAGGAGCTGGAGCTGCCTCTGAAAACTACAAAATGGAGTGTCTCCTCAGTGGCTTCTAGCCCCCAGGGGAGGGAGCCAACGCATTCCCCAAATACAGGTCCCAAAGTCCATAGGACACTAACCTCTTACTTTGTCCTAGGCATGTCTATGTTGATAATTCTGGAGTCGCCACAGCTGCTGGTGTTCTGGGGTCTCTCCAGCCCGCTGCTGGCCCTGCTGCCCTTGGGCTAAAACCTTGGCTCACGGTGACCTGGGCTCCGCTGGGCTTGGCTCCCCATGCTCTACGCGCTGCCAGGTACCAGACCACTGCACTTGTCCTTCCTGCAGGGCTGCTGGGCTGTCCTCAGCAGGAGGTTAGCTTCTCTGTGTCGTTCTGTGGGTGCTGGGGCTCCAGAGGTTGTTCAGAGACCCCTTTTACATAGTTTGGGGGGAATCTGGGGGCAGAGTGGCTTGGATGAGCTGTTTCTACTCTGCCATCTTGGCTCCGCCCCCGGTGTATCTAGAACATTCTTGAAATGGTCAGAACTCATTAAGGTTTATTCTGTGTTGCTCCCTTGAATACATTGCACATCCCTTTCATGCCATGAATTGCTTTCTGAACTTCTGTGCCAACCAATTCTTTCATTCTTCCAGCACTAGAGAATTACCAAGTTAAAATTCTCAGGAGCCATTTCTGAGTTTGCAGGACCAGTGATTTTGACTGTTTCTACTGGTTTCTATGTCACTATGAACTTCTCCAGAGGCTTCATGCATGATCAAAGCACACACACATTGGGAATTACATCATTGCTACTACTTTAAATGAATGAGAATTAGTCCCCATCAATGTTGACACTTGAATTTTGCAGATCCGAACATGCCAGACCTGGGGTGTTCTCCTTGCTGTGTATTTCATCAGCTTCTGTAGGAAACTTCAAGCTCACTCTGAGGTATCCCAGACATGGCTAATAGTTATCATTCATTCCACCAAGCCCTAATCCTATCATAGATTGAAAAGGTAGATAATTTCCTCAAATATCTCTGTTAGAATAATTGAAATATAATGGCCACTTTCAATCCACTGCCCGAAATAACAGTGTATTTCCCATTCTTAATTTTTGCCATCATTTTTGTATAGGATCCCATAAGTCCAGATGGGATAGATCCAACTGATGATAAGGTAGTGGTTATTGTTTTTATGATCCGAGATGGTTTCTTTCTCCTGCCCCATCTTCATTTCCTGATACCTATTCCCTGAAATTCAGCCATTTACACATCATTTCTCTTTCAAGTGCATGCATGACTCATGTGTCCATATAGGCCACCAATTGTTGCAGAAAATGCTCACACTTTTACATTTATACCGTACTTACGATGGTCTTAGAACAAACTGCTGTTACCCCTTTTCTCCTGGTCCTTTGTCTTTCCGTGTCAAATGGTCTTGTCCATACTTCCATCTCTCAACAGGTTTTCTGTAAACTCCTCACTAAGAATTGATGGTTCCCTTGCTTTGCTTCTGTGATCTGCACAGGAGGTGATTTGGAAGAAGTTAAGATTGTGTTTTGGCTGCCAAGTGTACTCTATTCTCTATTGTGCCCAGATACTTTGCTTTTTTCTAGCAGCTCTCTACAGATCAATTGTTTATTTTTTGACATAACATTTGCTACACATGCCTTGAATTCAGACCATCCTTGTGGACACTCACTTGGGTCATCTTGCATTTTCTTCTGATTGTACTGTGATTTCTTTTTTATATGTCGTAACACCTTCCAGCATTATTCTTGGTACGATCTCAGAGTTTAGGCCAGGAAAGGGATATATTCAACGGTGTGCTGATGAATGTTTAACAATTGATTCTCTGGAAAAAAAAAAAGTATGTGCTACTCAATTTATATTTAATTTGCATTATTAACATTTCTCCATTTTTTTCTCCTATTACTGCCTTAAGTCTAGACAATCAACAAAACAGTAAGTTTAGCCCCGATTCATGGCATTTGCCAGTTTTCAAGGCAGAAATGTTCACACTGAAAATTTAATGGTTGGCATCCACAGACCAGTTGGAGTTGGCCTCACCACTCCCTTCAGGACATAGTGCTACTCTCCTTTGTCAAGTGCTCCTGACGTCTGATTTCTGATTTTTCTGTCCTCAGAGACCAAACAGATGCAAGGACAGCTCCTCTGCTTCTTTGCACCAAATTGTACACTTTGTCTTGCTCAGCTACCTGCTGAACCTTTCAGTAGTTCAATCACTTGCTTACTACAGACTTTACAAGTTCTTCTCCAGCAGGCCAAATGTCCTGTCCTGAGAAAATCCCTAACTTGGACTCTGATATTTTTGTGATGTAGGAAATGAATACTTATTGCAACTTACTGCTGAAGAATCTTCCCCCCCCTTAATCATACCTCCAAGTGTTGCCATGAACAAAATTTCTCAGGCTATGAAATCTTTAAGTTTTTTAATCAATTCCTCCTCAGAGTTAGTTATGGAAATATATTTCCAGATACTCTTATCTTTCACTGTCAGTGTATCATGAATTTCTGGGTCATTGAAGAGGTATCATAACTCACATATTATCTCCTGGGAGATTTCTCTTAATTTGACCCTACTCTAAACTACTTTTCAAGGAAATTAGGTGGAACAATAGATAGAGGGATGGGCCTACAGTCAGGAAGATTCATCTTCCTGAATTTAAATCCAACCTCAGACACTTACTAGCTATGTGACCCTGGGCAAGTCATTTAACCTTTTGCCTCAGTTTCCTCATCTGTAAAATAAGCTGGAGAAGAAATGGCAAACCACTCCAGTAAAGAAAATCTAAAGTAAGGTCATGAAGAGTCTGACATGAGTGAACAACAATAACAAAATCTTATTGAACACATAGCCGTATGTTAATCAGCAGCAGACACTTTATACTTATTTTTTTCACAAGTGAATTCTTTTTAAAAATTAATTTATTTTTATTTTTCAACATTCACTTCCATAAGTTTTAAATTTTCTCCATCTCCCCTCCCCTCTCTCCACTCCCTCCATGCAACCCGATATAGCTCTATATAGACATTCTTATTAAACATATTTTCACATTAGTCATGTTGTAAAGAAGAATTAGAACCAATGGGAGGAAACATGAGAACAAAAAAACAAACAAAACAAAAAAGAGGGCAAATAGTATGCTTCGATCTGTATTCAGATTCCGTATTTCTTTCTCTGGACGTGGATGCCATTTTCCATCATAAGTCATGTGAAGTTGTCTTAGGTCCTTGCATTGCTGAAAAGGGCTAAGTCTATCAAAGTTAGTCATAGCATGCTGTGGCTGTTACTGTGTACAGTGTTCTCTTGGTTCTGCTCCCCTCACTCAGCATCAGTTCATATAAGTCTTTCCAGGTTTTTCTGAAGTCTGCCTCCTCATCATTTCTTATAGCACAATAGTATTCCATTGCTTTCATATACCACAACTTGTTCAGCCATTCCCCAATTGATGGGCATCCCCTTAATTTCCAGTTCTTGACCACAACAAAAAGAGGTGCTATAAATATTTTTGTACATGTGGGTATACTTTATTTTATACTTAAAATCCTATAATGTTCAGTCACTTGATTATGAAAGAGAAAATATCCACGGAGAAACTTTTTCGTAATTAAAAAATTTTGACCAGAGGCTCTCAGATATAGAGAAAATTGGGGTGTCACAGTGTGGCACTTGGTAGCAAACATACCAACTACTTATCCTTCAGCCTATTTTTCTTCATTTCAGTCATGTCCAACTCTCTGTAACCCCATTTGGGGTTTTCTTGGCAAAGATACCAGAGTAGTTTGCTGTTTGCTTCTCCAGCTTATTTTACAGATGAGGTAACTGAGGCAAACAAGGTTAAGTGACTTACTTGGGGTCCCACAGCTGCTAAGTGTCTGAGGCTGGATTTGAATTCAGATCTTCCTGATTCCAGGCTCTGTGCTCTATCCACTGTGCCACCTAGCTGCCCCTACTCGAGTCTATTACTGACTCATTTCCTTGTAAATGTCCTCTTAGTAGGTTCAGAGGCAGTTTAGACAGTATATTTTGGAATATTCACACAATTATCAAAATTACAGAAAACTTCTTCTCTAATTGTCTTAGCCCCAACTTTCAAACCAGAAAAATCTCTTTGCCCGTAGACCAGCTTTGTATTACTTAATTTCAAGTTTATAGATTTAAGCCAGGGGTTCTTAACCTTTAAGCTTTAAGATAGATAGATTAACTATTTTGAAATAATTGTAATGTTATGCATTTAAAAATCATTATTCAGCGGAGTCCATACTTTCAACAGATTGTCAAAGGGGTCCATAACACAAACAGAAATTAACTCCTGGTTTAGACAAACATGACTAATATTGGCAGTTTGGTTTGTGAACATTATCTAATAATAAACATAGAAAAACATTTAAACAATATGTAGGCAGAGATGAGACTCGCAGCTAGAATCACCCCTATATTCTGTAAGAGCAAAGGAAAGAAAAAACTTTGACTAGTTTTCTTTGACCAGCTGTAGTAGCTATTGCATTAGTATGAGCTCCAACCCATTTCTGTCACTTACTTGGTAGTGTAAGAGTTAATCTGCTTGTGTCTCATTCTCATTTCTTCTGTCTGTTACTCTAAATCTTGGATGACAATCTTTTCCTTTAAAACACTAGAACCACAAAATAAACTAGTTTCCCTCCCAAACTATTTTCTTTACCATGTTTAACAGTCCAGCTTCCTCACAAGGTCAGTTAACTTTATGATCTCCTTGAAAGTACATACAGAATCAGTATCCAAAGTCTCTGTGATTCTGGATCTTGGCAACCAAGGGTTAAATATACAGTGTAGGATGTCCAGTCCGTGGGATATAGCTGTGGTTGGTCAACTTTTTGATCTAATAAGGCTATGATAACAAGGATCCAGATGCTAGGGTTGTAGGATAATAATTTTTGATTATACTACCTCTGACATATCTAAAAAAAGGCTGACTTATAAAATTTATACATTCGTACATATACATATAGATGTATACTACATATATGTATGCATTCATATTTACATATAAAATAGATACAAAGTTTTGAGAGGATTTGTGATTGAGGGCACTATGAAAGCTGAGTTGAAAAGAAGTTAGGAATTGTATGAGATAGAGATAAGGAGGGAATACATTCTAAGCATAGAGGACAGCTTGTACAAATGTATACAGGGCAATGACATGTTGTGTAGGAAACAAAAATGAGGCCATTCTGACTGAAATATTGTATGCATGAAGGACAGTAATATATATTAAGTTGAAAGGCTTTGAAAACCAAGCAGAGAAATTTGTGTTTTCTCCTAGATGCAACTGGGAGCCATTTGAGGGTCTTAAACATGGAAATCACTATGAATTTCCTCAACCAATAGATGCCAAGAATACTTGCAAATAAATATTTTCTATTGAGTGACATACCCTTTCTTTGGT